>JAPMOQ010061894.1:0-34731 GCA_026543055.1 Argiope trifasciata
AGAACACGAAAATGCTGTTAAACAAGTTTTATTACCAATTACGGATTTACTATGCAATTGCGGCATAAAATCAGTAGATATTTACATTTACAAGCTCGTTGTTTCACTTTTTGAAGCATAAATAAGTAATAAATAAATAAGCTGTGTTTTTATTGTAATTTATTTATTTGTTGTTAAACAAATCCCTTTTACTTTCTCATATATGAATTACACGAAAAGTAATCATTAATAAAATTGGACTCGAATTTCAACGAATTTTTCTGTTTCAGATCTCCATACGTTAGAGAAACAATTTTTGTAACTGTGTCAGTCTGTGATTGCAATGTATCAAAAACATTTTGAGATAAAGAGATAAAATTTAGTATGTGGTCTTTTTTAATATCAAATTTCGAACAAAAACTCTTATAGGGAGTTTATTTGTCCATATGTCTGGTAATTACGAAATGCAATAAGATTTATGGATTAAGTTTACTTCTTGAAATATAATATTTTTTTTTTAAAAAAAAGAAGAGCATTTTCACCCTTTTTTAGGCATCCATTGTTTTTGAGAAAAAGTATATGAAAGTATCATTCAGTTTTCTAGAATATAAAGAATAGAATAAGTATTGTAACCATAAAATTGCATAAAGTAAGTATTGTAATCGTGATTGTATTGAGAAGATATTTTAATCGAAGCTCAGTACTGCACAGAAAAAGTATTTCCAATTGAAGTGCAATATTGAACGGAGAAAGCCCAGTAATGGAAATGTAAGATTTCACAGAGATAATGGTAACCGAAGTATAAAATTACATAGAGACAGTATGGAAATTGAAGTATTAAATTTATAGAGAAATAATTATAATAGATGTGTAATACTGTACAAAGAAAGCACTGTAATGGAAGTATGAGATTGCATAGAGAAATTATGGTTATCGAAGTATTGGATTGTTCAGAGAAAGAATTGTAATCGTAGTATTGGATTGTATAGAGAAATAAATGTAATCGAAGTATTGGATTGTACAGAGAAAGTTTGTAATCGAACTATATGATTGTACAGAGAATGTATTGAAATCGAAGTATAAAGTACTGTACCCGACTTTAGAAATTCGATCCCGGGACTTTGACGAATTTACCTATTTTAACACATTTATCTAAAAACACATTTTCGGGAAATGTTTGTATGTCTGTTTACTCATACGTCCAACTGTTTGCATCAAAGATAATTAAAAACACTTTATGCCTGGGTACAAATTTTTTTATATGGTATTTGTAGATTTGTGTCAAAATTTGAGCACAATCTATTCAGAGAAACTCCGGCTGTACGATTATTCGAATATAAGTTAACACGGCAGTTATAAAACGAAGAGAACAGGACTAATCGAATTCGTTGCACAGATTTAACATCTATATTTTAAATTTGCATTACTTTTCGAATTGTATGAAATACAACAAAGGATTGGACATCTATTGGTCTGTAGTTTCATAAGCATGTAAACGCGATAACTTGAAAGTGCAAAGATTTAAATATGATACATTTCATATGTGATTTCATGGCTGAAATTGTATTTCTATGTCAAATATTTCTTTCAGTCAGTTGGAAAATACACGTTTGAAACAGAAATTCACTTTTATTAGAGAGCACGAGATACAGTTTTGTATAGACCATACCCCGATGGTTATTTATCTTACTGACTGACAGAGACCGATATGCAGCTCAGAGAAAAGCAATTCCATAAATGCATTTTTCCGGATTAAAAAAGATCTGTCATATTCAAGGATGGCTAAAATTCGGTATCGAATATTTTTTATACATTCATAACAATACATTCTGTTTGCTTACTTCGTGCACCAGAAAATAAGATGATTTTAAAAATATTTCGTTGGTATTTGAATAGCTATCATCTACAGATATTATGCATCCATCTGGAAAAATGGAATTGGATTCCTTTAAATTCTCCCAAGTTTCCTTTCAGGATCCGGATGCCAACTTTTCCTTCCGAATTCGGTTTCCTGTTTCGTTCTCGAGGCAAGAATTTATAGATCAACAAATATTTACCAAAAACTTTTTCTGACCGCCAATGAGAACTTGCGGTGAGCAGTAAATAGAGTCCCCGCTGGGATAAGCTGGTAAAGAAACCTCTCGGCCCCTCTGCAAACATGACAAATCGATGGCTTCCGATTTCTCGTCCGTATTTCCCAAATCTGCCACCGAAAAATTCGACAAATACTTAAAAAATTATATGGGTTGTTGAATATTGGATGGCAGTTGAGTTTTTGCCAAATATTTCTACCAAAGAATAAGATTTCGGATATATTTCTGAAAGAAAAATGGATGCGTGCTTTTTAGTTTTGAGGAGTATTGGCGCATTGAAACGAAACATTGCCGAGTCTGCATAACTGAATGGTTATGGCGCTGGACTCATAGACAGGAGATCATGAGTTCGAATCCCAGTAGATTTAAAATTCGTTTAAGTATTTTTCCTTGATTTCGTGTTCCAGAAGATTCTGGACCTTTCTTTAATTTATCAGATAAGTGCTCTGGAATATTCTTACTGTCTCCAGAAAAGTATTCTGGAACTTCCCCAATTTGTATAAAAGCTGAAGATCTCTCAGTCACAGCTTTCAGAGTTGAGAGAAAAATTGATTTAACTCTACTTCCTGTGTCTTCTTGAGTTCTATCTACATGAAAATATATTTATCGTCTTTATCTGAATGATACTGATGTCATTTTGATATGATTAAATTTGTATCTTTAATACCACATTTGAGAATATTCTTCTTTTGATTATCTTATCTAATTATATAACATTTTATCTTTAGTTCCAAGACGAGAAATCCAGTATACATAGCATATTTACATACAAATATTTAATACAGCATTGTGCAATTTAGTTGGGACAAACTCAATTTTTAATAAATTTCATTTCTTGGGAATTTTTTGCATCAAACCAGTTTCACTGCATTTTCTTACAAAAAAGGTTGTTCTTAAATAGTTTAAATTGATTTGATCACGTAATCATCACATGTAGAGCATTTTACCATCAATTGCGTTTCAGGGGCTGTAAGAAGAGGTCGATTGTGATAAACGTCTTGTTCTAATGCATGCTTAAAAATGTAGATTATTTCTAGGAAAAAGACCAGAATTGGTACTCTCAGTCAGCATGCTTCAATGACATTAAGGGATATTGCTGTAATAACTGGAGTTGGAAAATAAAGTGTTTCTAAGATAATTAATTAGAAAAATAAGTTTGGGGCAATTTTTCAGAAATAAAAGTGTAAATATGGATGCAAACACAATACAACACTTTGGATACACAAATTTCTAGTTCAAAATAGAAAAATGCATTTTCTTAAAACATTAATTAGAATTATTAGCTACTGTGTGAAGGTTGATTCATCAACAATGTGACGAAGGCTTATTGAAGCAGGCATACAGCCGACCACCCCGTCACCACTGAACGTAGCAGTATCGACAGGTATTTTATTGAAGCAGGCAGATTGGAAAGAACACCAATAAAAAGTTGTTAACATCTGTAATGAAAGGAAAATGTTTGAATTGAGTCAGAAAATATCCATCCTCGATTGATAAATATTGGAATAAAGTTGTATTCTATGACAAAACATTTTTTTTGTGTGTGCAAGGTATTTAATCAACGTTTGTCATACGAAGTGATGGAGAGCCATCAGAGAACAACATCTTAATCAACCAGTTTAGAATATTCAGAAGCAGATGTTTTGGGGTTGTTTTACATCTGGAGGTCCTAGCAGCTTTGTACCAGTTGAAGGGACGATGAACTCTAAAAACTGAATTTCAACAAATGAAAAAAAAACTATGCCTCTGATGCAAATGTTTGCTAGTGGTGTTGGTGTCTTTGAACAAGATATTGCTCCATACCATAATTCCAAGCTCGTAAATAATTTTTTTCGAGAAAAGATAATAACGTTTTCGATTGGCCCGGTTATTCTATAGATGTAAATACCATGAAAAAGTTCTGGAGCAATATGAAGAAACGGCAGAATAAAATGGACTGCTACATTAAAATAAATTGATTGAGAATGTTATAAAAGATATGATTGAGAATGTCATAAAAGTTTGGTTCCATGTTGATGACATCAAAAAAGTATGTTATAAATTAGTGGAATCCATGCTAAAAGTGTACAGGATCTCATTATAGTTAGAGGAGGACATGTTTACTACTAGATTGCGATACCATGCATGTAGGTGAACCTATACTACCTAAACAACGTAGATGAAACTTTTTGTGTTTGTCACAATTAATTTGCCCAGTACTGTAGCTTCAAAATATCATGCCAAGTTTCATTCCTTTTACTTAGTTTGTTCTTGATGAATCTATGAGTGAACGTGTTCTCATATGCATTGAGAAACCCTAATAGATTTTATTATTTAATTATAATACACTACAACTAAAACATAATACACTACAAGAATCTTATCGTGATAGAGCGTTAAACATCCGGTATATCTGAATAAGAGGTCACCGCATCTAATAAAGTTAGTACCATGATCTGCTTAAAATAACCCCATTACGAGCGAGTCCTGTACACAATTCTCCCTAAGAACGTATACGTCTTCTTATGGGTGGTTGATTTGTCAATCTTTCCAATTGTATTAGTTTTTTAATCTTTTTTCCATATTTAAACTTGAAGTGAATCAACAACGGGTTGATATAAAAATAATATTTTAAATCCCATGCATGCATTTTGTCGTAATTTAGACTGAAATTCGATGCAGATATTCGATTCTCCTTCTAAAACTATATGTGAAATTTCATTTGTCTAGTTTTCTATTCGAATTAAGGAAAGGACAGTATTCATAAGCGGATTTCTTCCAAATTTATCAAGAATTAGAAATTTTAGTGTAACAGGTTATTGTATTCACAGACAGAGAGAGGTAATTTCAATAAGAATAAATGTAATTTCTAAACAACAGCAACAGTGATTTCATTAATGTACTGAACGATAATAAAAATTAATCGTAAAATCATGAAGATCGAAACAAAATTTTAACCCGAAACATTAATGTTGAGTCACTTTGATCAGTTTTTAATGAAACTTTACCATTGTAAAGACATGATCCCGACCGATCAAATAAGAGAGTTAAATTTTAGACAAATGCTTTATTTACGCCACACACACACACACACACACACACACACACACACACAGTCCCCATTACGAGTTAGGAATTTTATAAACTAAACGGTAAATTTGATAAATATGAAATGATTTATCATATCTACCAAACTCAGTGGTGATTATGTATAATCACCAGCAATTTTATATAATCACCGATTTATCATTTTTACAAAAACATATCTATCTATCTATATAACGTTGGGTGCTGATTAAAGTGATTACCTACAAATAAATCATTTTTTCCTTAACCGCTTTTTTTAACCTCTTCATTGAATTAAAAATATAGATATAAAAAATGAGAAATTTTGCTCCATTTATTTAAAAAAAGTATCAAATATTATTTGGATTTTGTTTCATACAGTTTCTGTTTACCTTTTATAGTAAGATACAGTAATTAAAGGTTCGGTAAGATAAATGTCCACTTGAACACGACAAAATCGTGCCAATTTACATAAAGCTTGTCAACAGAATAAAATAAGAATGGATTGATGGAATGTCTAGCTCTGACTTAAAATAGTTAAAATTATGGTTTATAGTTTATAAATATTTTTTATGTATAATTGTTTAAATATAGTTTTATAATTTGCACTTATAATAGTTTTTAAAAATATAACTCCATATTTTGATGAATCATTATGTTTTAGATCTCTTAGAATCTGAAATACATATCTAAAATAAATTACGCTTCTTAGTGAACAAGATTGTTCAAAATTTTTTTCACTTGATGGATGAAATTTTGTACATGGTCTCTACTTAGTATTTCAGAGTTTTAAGTTTCTATTAAATTTCAAATGAAGTGTATTCAGAGGAAATTTGTTAATCCTGTGATCCAAACAGAATTTAACACTATCACAACAAAACGAAGAATGAAATGAGTGATATTTGATGCATATATTTAATATTTAAAGTATATATATCTTTCAAATTTGGAACCAGATCTGTCAAGGGGTTAACCATTTGTCGATTTACTCATTCAAAAGCGTGTAAATTTAGCAACAACGATTTAGATAATTAAATCTGATAATTGATTTTCTTATTAAAATAATTTGGTAGGGAATTTTGAGTTTCATTTGATATACAAATGGGCGTCCAAGACGGATACTCGGTTTTCTACATCATTCTACGAAGCACTAAGCGCTCATATAAGCAATTTTGAAAATTGATGCTTCTTGAATTGTTTCTTCTTTATGCATTCGTTTCTCAAGTGTTTTATCGTTCAGTATATTTTTGCCCTCTTTTTCTTCCCTCTTTCCCTTTTCTTTTACATTCCACTTCGCTTGCGTAACTAATTACTACACTTCTCATATGAAATGACAATTTTGAACACATACAGAAAAAGGCAGAATTTTGAAACATATTAAGTGAAAGGGAAATATTGTTTCCTAATTTTACGCAATACATTTTTTACAAATTTTATTTAGTTTCAACCTCGATCAATAGCATTCATTTTAACTTCTTGAAAAAATCTAGGTAATATTAGAAAGAAATATATAAATTAAATCACACATAATTTAATTAAATATTTACTCCCCTCTTTGCCCTCCTCTAGCAATTTATGCTTGATTATTAGATTTATCCATTGTAAACTTAGTATTAATTATTGGTTAAACTTCAATTGTTATTGGATTTAGAAGGTTTTAACAATCACTCCTATTATTGTTGCTAACAGAAATATTACTATTAAATGCAAAACAGACGCCCAAAATGCAAACAATATAATAGATGAAACAATGAATCCATCTTCTGCTGCTCTGTTAAAAATCATTTCTCTTTTTGCAACTGATCGTTGTGTGACTTTTTTTTTTGCGAGCTATGCTTGGTGCGTTTTGTTTCAATGAGGCTACGGCCATCATTGGATGGATCGTCCTATGGACGATCTTGGAACTGTTGAAATATTACATGTTCCCCCACTTACCCTCAATCGGAGATCTATTTTTTGATCCCGATTTGGATCAAGATGTTGATACACCATCTGGTCCACCTGCGACCAGAGTAGAATCCATTCCAGTGGTTCACTCCTACATGGTATTTAGGATATGCCAGGCCTTAGAACTTCCAGCGAAATTGGCTCCATCTGCTACCCAGAAGTCTGAAATCACTGTTGTAGAATACTACGCGGTCTACAAGCTGTGCTCAGCTCTGGGTTTGCCTGCACGGATGGCTCCTGTTGGAGTGCCAGTTGTAGAATCTTTTGAGATCTACCAGTTCTGTTTGGCCTTGGATATTCCAGTGAGATACCGGTCGCAGAAGGACGCAGTTTAACAGCAAAACTGTCGTCGGCTGCCCGATGCAGTTTTCAGATCAGAACTGTCTTCGGATGCAGCAATGGAGGGTGGGTGGGCGGGGAACGAAAGTAGCCCACCTCCACGTGGTGTTCCCTGGGCAACGGTGCAATTCTTTGGAATTGCATCGGCTAAGAGGCTACTTAAGAGTCAAAACAAATAAATGATGAGCTTATTAATTAGTTTGACATAACTGCACACTTAATTTTTGATTTTGCATTTTAAACCCACAAAATTTCCTTACAAGCATCAAATTCAGAATATGCAGAACGTGTATTTAAGGTAGCAATTGCGATGCTTTTTAGATATATGTAAGAATTATATATTTTTTTATCACAAAAAATATAAAAAATTAAAATATGTATTTGACAAAGAATTGTTCTGGAACTCACACATACAGAAAATCAGTAGCGTTGGCAATCATATATCTTATGGTAAAAATCATATAATGACTTGTATTTAAAAAATTATAGTGACAAAAATTTACAAATTCATGATACACATTAAAGGTCTTACGGTCAATATGTTGCTACGATTCTTTCTTAAGGGTATGGAACTGAATGAACAGTAGTACAAATGGAAATGGTTTGGGTCGGGGATTATCTGTTGTCTGGCAAGTTACAATCAGCGTTAAGCAATCAGTATTAGGTGCTTTTTCAACTAATACAACATATATGAGAATCAGCTTTTTTCTTACCTATTGGTAGCTTTGAATTAGTTTTTTTTTACGGCACAAAAGTCATTTTTGTGAAAGCTGAGCCATTCATATATTCATTGCTTTAAAAAGGCAATCTATTTAATAAAAAAGTGGTTCGAGCTCATAAATCTCCAATTTTATCCACTAACTATTACAAGTTTTATTATAAAACGAGAACTTTCGAGAGAAAATATTCCATTTGATATTCCATTCGAACTGGGATAAACAGTGCCTGGGATTCAGTATTTAATAAATCAATTTTCATTATTATTTAAAATTCTGAAAATTTTAACGATATAAAGTAGTATTATAATTTCATACTCTTCGTATCGTTATTATTATTCCTTAAAGATTATAAAATGTATCGTTTTGTATAAATATTGCCAAATGGGCATTGTACTTCTTATTGTCAAAGTTAGATGAAATCACGTAATTCATCAATTGTTATTGATATTCTCAATTCCTGTAACTAAATGACTTCCTTATTGCGAGCTTTTTATGAAAAACTAGAAGCTTTATATCTTTGAGCCAGCAAAATTAGTAACAAATATTAACGGAATAAGCCCAAACAATTAATTAAAAAAATGTACTTTAAACAATATAAACATTATACGTCGTCTCATGTAACACTAATTATTCTGAAAAAAGAATTACGATTTCAAAAACATGAATAAAATGGAATGTAAATCCACAGACTTAAGGGAGACAATTAACGTCTATCCATAGACTTAAAAATAGATTGTTTTCTCATTGTATAATGCTTTTGTTTTATATTTTATTTCACTTGCGAGGTTTTAACAATATTATAATCATTTATCAAAAGTAAGACAAAGAGTTTAAAAATATATGAAATGAAAGATTTTTTTAAATCGTAGAAGCGACATTTATAAAGCTATTTAGAATATCTTAAGTCAGCACAAGTACAAAACAGGTTAATGCCGTAAGATCTGTACCAAACAGAAATAATTCAACGGAGCCTCTTACGTTGAAAATATATTACACTTAATTTATAAAAAGCCATCTTTAGGGCAATGTTTTGGAATATCAAAAGATTACATAAAGTGCCTCTAAATATTGCCTGCACGCCGATACGGAAGAGACGTTCGGAAAATAAACTAATCTAAATTCATCAAGTAGATCCCAAATAAAACAAAGCTCTAGACTGGAACCGGTTGAATCAGCAACTGCCGTCTAGCTCGTTCCAGACATAGCCATGTAGTTAGGCTTAACAGCATTGGGATCTTCTTTCCAAAAGAGAGCATAAAATTTCGGTCCCAGGAAAAGTTTTCCTGATACTTTTTTTTCTCGTTTTTTGTTTCTATTGCTGATGCCATTCAATGGTAAGTCGTTGCCCTCTTTTGAATTAACCAGCACAGAGGATCTTTCTCTTACGAACCAATAAAAGAAGAGAGGACAGAGGACAGTCTTTTATTTCCTGGTATTGGGTTTGTTAGTCAGTGCTGTTTGGGATAAGAAACCTTTTATCGGATTGTCGTTTTATCGACTTTTTACAGAGATAGTCCGACTGCATGTATATTAGATGCTGCCGTCACATTCATGAGTTGTCACTTTTTTGTTTTTTGATGTGAAATATATTGGTGAAAGCAGAAAAAATATGTAAAAGTATCTTTACTCTTTAAACCGATTTCGATTATAAATCACGTATATCATAACAACATCGAAAGCATGTGAATATATAGTCGGTATAAAGCTGCTCTCATAAATGAAAGAGTAAGACTATTTTTCCCTTTGTCTGCCAGTTTTGATTATGAATTTTTTTTATGTCTATGTGACGTGTTTCTTTAGATATTACCTAAATCAATAAAGTTGCCAAATTAAGATTTTTCTTACATGGATCGATTCATTTTATGAGCTTCTTGTATCGGTATAAAAGTTTCTTAAATGAAAAAAATCCTCAAAATATTAAATTTATGATATCGCCATGTTATTGCTCGATGCTCTAAATACCGAATAATATCGTAAGGATATCATAACAATGTTGTTAGGCATTTCGTGCTAACAAAGTATGGAAATTATAACTTTCTAATATTCAAAGAATTGAAACTATGGAGTTTTCTTTTCATTCATCCACTGCACTGTACATGGTTTCTTGGTTAAAATAACATTGATTTATATTTGAAAATTTTATAGTAATAAGAAAGAAACTGTGAAAATTTTATAGTAATGAGAGAGAAACTGTACAAATTTTGTAGTAATAAGAAAGACACTGAAAATTTTATAGTAATAAGAGAGAAACTGTGAAAATTTTATAGTAATAAGAAAGAAACTGTGCAAATTTTGTAATAATAAGAAAGAAACAGAAAATTTATGTTCTCCATTTCATTATTTTCTCGTATAACTTATTTAACTTCAACTATGCTAAAATAATTTGTATTGCAAATTTTAAGACCTACAGTATAATTTTAAATAATATTTATAACTTGAATTCTAATTATATACTAGAAAAGTACCAGTCTTCACAGGCTGTTATTTTGTTAACACTTTCTTGGACATCAGCCATACTTACACAGTGGATTCATCATAACTCAAAATTTTGAGTTATGACGAGTTTATTCATTTACAATTATAATATTTATAATGATTATTTTTATAATTAATGATTATTTTTATAATTTAATGTATGTTTATGACAACTTTGATTGAATTTTCCCAAAACTTCTAAACAATTAACTGATTAAAAAAATCTTTTTAGTTTGTCTCCAAATTACATAAAAGAGTACTTTAAAAAACATAAAATGTATATATACCACAATATTTATGTTTTCCTCTCTTAAACTCCCATATTAAAAGAGCACTGACCCTTATCATAAAATACAATAAATCATTTTGCATCATTTTAAAAGAAATAAAAAGGATATAGCGAGTTTCTTCTCACAAAATATAATTTCATTTTCCTCCACTTGGGCATTTGGAAGATTGCCAATTGCATATAAGGTACAAAAGGTTTTCTGACTATTCAAAGGAATGATTGCTAGCAATCCTTATAGGATAAGAAAGACCCGTTGGCATCCTTAATCCCTCTCCAAACGACTCAAAGTGAAATATAAGTCTCGGATCGTTTAAAATAATTCCGGCTCCTAAGACCATTTTCCTGGAGAATCCTGGATGGGAATTGTTCTTGGCGTCTTAACGGCGAGATTGGCGGATATTCCCGAAAGAGCTTAGCTGTTGGTTACGCCAACAGCTATTAAATGCTGAGGGCAGACATCTATAAATTGTTCACCGTCTTTCGGTAGCTATGAACTTTACCGCTTTAGAAATGCATGATAAAGACCCCCCGTGCTCAACCTAGTGATCCATAAATGGCATTTATGTCTCCCTTTCCCTTTTGTAGCTCAGTGGGGAAAGGGTTGTTTCGACTCTCGTTTCTTTTCATTTCTCTGAAGGTCTCAGCAAAGAGGAAATGGTTGTCATGGTTTTCGCCAAAGCACCCATTTGCTGTCTGCTGTGGTCCATGTGTGACGGTCGTCTTGAGGTTCTTTGAATGTATTGCCGGTTTTCGAATGGCAGAGATAAAATTTTGAATAATTGAAACAGATTGCTGAAAGCAGGTGTCTTGAACTTTTATGGTTATAAGTGATGAGAGCATAAATGTGAAAAAATAGAAGTAATGCCCTTTCGATAGAACTGCAATTGAGCATTTTATTTTTTTAAACTTAAGACAGAAAAGAAAAATCTAAAGCTTATAAAAGTTTAAGAAAGGTCTTTTCAGAGACTCAAGAATATTGATTGGTTTATAAGACATAGAGCCAAGAAATAATTTAAGTTTTTATTTTAGTGAGAATATGATATATAACCTTAGATTAGGACTTATATTTCTACAGAAATTCGTCTGATATATATGTAATGCCGCATTAAAAATGTTTGCTACGCGCTGAGTGGCCGAATGGTCAAAGCACGGGGTCCAAACCCTGTGTTTGCGGGTTCGGTGCACTTCATGGCTATTATATCCAACGTATGGATTTTTAGTTAGTTTCCTTAGTTATTGCTTCCTTATGCTCTTTAAAATTCTAAACCTTACTTTATTATGTAAATTAGTTGTTTCCAGAATATTCTGTTTTTGTATAAAAGCTGATACCCATGAGCCTTGGGCAACTTCTTGACCTTGTAAAGTTGCAAGTTGCTACTTTCCTTCTATAAACTTGTTTGTTAGTTTAAAGCTGACGGTGTTTTTATTTAAATCTTCGTGACAATAGGTACTGAGCATTAAAACCAACAAGCTTCATAATGGATAAAGATGCTTTAATCTAGCAGAAAACAGGAAATCCTTATTATAAATCAATAACAGCATAGTAATGCTTAGGAAGCTAGCTATGGCATTCCAAAAAAGAGAATTCAGGCTTATTTGTATGTTTCCACTTATATAGTCTCCTTTGTAATTCATACTTTCTAGATGGATCTACGGATCTCGGTTACAAATAGAGATATCGATATAATTATTGTATTTTTAACAATCAGTTTTGCCGAAGTCGCTAAATTCATTGTTGAGTAACAAACCTATTGATCTGGCATCCATTAAAAATATCTGCAAATATCTATTGCTTATTACAATACTAACTATGTAGGGAAACATCAATTTGAAACAAAATTAATTTGAAATAATATTGACCTGAAAAGGTTTTTGTTAATAAATCAAATAATTTACAATGGTACATGAAATTATTTATTTTGGGATAAATAATTTTAATGACAAGGAATTTATTCATGCAATGCTTATTTAGTTGCAGAATTTGAAAAAAATTAAAAACAATCTGACATATTCACACAACTTTTTAAATTTAACCAGAATTATTTGGACTTTTTTCATTTATTTCCCTCATTATTAATGATAGATTAATTTTCATAATAGAATAGAATTCACAGAATAATAGAAATAGCAATAAGAATATTAGAAATACATATTTAATCAATTTTGATATTGAATTAATTTTTTAAAGGTATTATGATAAGATTTGGGAAATTTTGATCTTTGGTTAGTTGATATATCTTCAATATGATAATATAATATTTTGTTTCCACAATTTTTTGCTTTTTTTTAACAATAAACAATTTATAATAACTTGATTCACATATTGTAAAAGTTAGCATAGATTTAGTACCTAAACAGCATATAGCACCTAAGCACCTAATAACATAGCACTAAAATAGAAGTCCACTGTTGTCACAACTGGCTGATGAATAGAAGGCAAAAGCGACTTTTTAAATTCAGAAACAATGAGATCAGCCCCAGATTACAGTGCAATACTTGATCCCTTCTTTTTTAAATTTCCATCCAAAGTGTGCCTTCGTAATTTCAACCTTATTTGAAATTTCTCACTGATCGCTTATGTGTTTTGGCATCGATTCTTTCTGTAAGGACAGAAAGGCATTTGGTTTATTGAAAATTCATTTCCTTTGTCAATGGTCTCTTTTCGAAAAAAAAAAAAAACTAAGGGGATAATTAAAAAAAACATTATTCACATGAACATTTTTGTACGAAGGTATCAATCATTATTGATTATTGAGTGAAATTATTACAGAAACAATAAATATTGCAGTTCATGTATTGAATATCGTATATAAATATGCATTTTTGGATTTTCCATTGACAAAACTATGACTGTTATAGACCGCTACTTAACAAACACTATTATATACCATAATATGACTATGCAATAAACAAAGCTATTATATACCATATGATAGCTACTAAATATTTTTGAAATGAAACAAAGCTTATGCTCACCCATAAATATCCTATGATTTTCAATTTCAAAGAAAATCATAGGATATTTATGGGTGAAGTAGTTTTTTAAAATTTGCTATTGCCACGAATACCTGACACATTGACACGAATTCCTGATATATTTTATTTATTTATTTATTTCTCTCCACAACTAATATCTGACTTAAAGGGCCGCCTGTGTTTGATTTGTAAATAATATTTAGTGAAGTAAATATCATCATTTTTCAAGCGTGATTACTGCTAGGGAAGCTGGTAATTTAGTCTACATAATGTGGTATAATTTGCAGAAAATATATAAAGATTATCAATTTTGAAATGTGATTATTTCTAGGGAATGTAAGGTTGCCCTGCCCCATTCACGATTAGCGGCATTTCCCGACAGCTGTAAACACGCATTCCATTTTTAAATGCCGCCAGATTTCGGTTTCGTTCGCATCCGTTCATTAGATCAAACGTAAAGTTCATTATGGGAATGGAACTTGTTTCTTCAAAGAAAGGTGTCCAACATCTAGCTGCCGACGGTCTCTTTGTGAAGGCGTATCACTAACACTGAGCGGTCAATTGCTAGGACAAGTCATTGAGGGTCAGATATCAGGCCACGATGGTACCAGAATTGTGGGAAATTTTTGCTGGATGATTGGCCATTTTAAAGATGGCGTGGGCGAATGGAAGTTGAGGATGTGACCTTTGGACAGCGATCAAGTACCGGTTGGTCTTGGAAGAAGGGAGATACCTGTGGATTTCGACGCTCTACCTTGGTAGAGGTTCTGGCTAATACTCTGTTAGTGTCTTATGGTGTTTTTCTTGGAATTAATGGATAACTTTTTCCCTGAATTTTTTTTCATGTTATACCTTTAACTAACAACTGTTGTGTAAATAGAGAATATTTATCCTAGATTAGAGCAAACTGTTCTTCTGTAAACATATACGACTGTAAATAAAATATTGAACTGGAATTCCCCTCTCTCATTTGAACAGTAGAGATCAAGTCTTTACACGAGGTTTGGTTTAAACACAATGAATGAAACTTTAATAAAAAAAATCCTTTATACGATATGTTTCTGAGGATAATAAAATAATATGACGGGCCATAGAAACTATAGTGATAAGATCCAAAGAAAAAAAGCTTGTTACAAGAAGGGCTCGAAGATCTGAGTAAATAAAAGGCAGGAAATAAATCCTCAATATCTAAATCTCATAAAATTGGATTTCGTTCAAAGTGAAATGGAAATTCCTTTCCACGAATAATGAAACGAAATTTCAGCGGAAAGCACAAATTGATTCACTGACAATTTGAGACATAAAGGCAGAATTCTTTGAAGAAACAAAATTTTTAAGAAAAGAATTATATAAGAAGCCTCTTTTTTCTGTCCTTCATTTTACTTTCCGAAAAAATGAGAAATTCCTTTATTTCAATCAAAGAGAACTTCTATTTAAATTCTAAACGCATCACAACTGAGCAAGAAAAAAATGCAGGGGACTCTCGTGATGACACAATTCCGGTTGGAGTGGATTCCAAGAAATCGTGTCGAACGAAATGTGAATTACGGGGTGGACGAGAAGGGAAGGTAATCACTCGTGACATCGCATCCATGTTCCTTCGGTGTACAGAGACGACGAATTGACAGGCGGAAACAGAGCAGGGTCCATTTCCGAGTATTCGCCTCGGATACCTAATGACTTCTTGGAAGCAGCAGCGAGGGCACCTACCAGATTCGATACATTATTGATTCTCCTCGAACCCTCTCACCCCATCTGGAACATGATTTAAGTACATTTTCCATCGAATTGGATTCACAACGTCAATGTGTTCTGAAGGTCAGATAGCGGGTTTCAAGGCCTCAAAATTCGTTTCTGAGAAGAAAGTCATCAATCTTACTATCGATAGTTTCTGAACCAAAAATATGTCACTGTGTCATTATGGAAGAAATTGCATTGTTTATTGTTGTTGAAAGTCAGTAAAGTTATACTACATATTATCCTGGCTATAATTCGGATTTTTACCCCCTCCCCCGTAACTTAACAGTATTGATGATATAAAATGCATTTCCTCCTTCATTAATGTTACATTTATGGTATAATGATAATTTTTCATATTCCAGTAACTGAAGACATTGTCTACCAGTCACGACATTTCTTGTTTTTAGCAGACCAAAAGTTGTGACTGGGTCATGAGATATCTCGTTTTCATGTTTTTTTCGGTTATATCGAAGCATAGTTATATGCATATATCGATTCATTATAAGCTATATCGATGCACCTCGAACCAGAGGCAAATACTTAACACATTAAGAGCGGCAAAGAGATCTTTAAGACAGCAAGTTTTTGGGCGAGCTTCCTTAAGGGTTCTGTCTATGGTTTGTTTCTAAAATCATCACAGATTTGTTATTTATAAGGCAATAATAGGCACTGCATGCAATACGAGAAAACTCGTGAGTGGTCCGTAAACGATGGGACGCGAAACGTGATAAAATTTGTCAGCTATGTTTAATGTCTTGATACAAGATGCAGCTGCAAATCATGCCGCACACCATTACACAAGAGATGTTATTTACCAAATATCACACTCTGAAGAATTACTTAAGTCTATAAAATGAATAATAGTTAAAATACAAAAACTCTTATTTAACAAGTACGTGTATAAAATATATAGTAATATTAAAAAATATTTTATATAAATATAATTGCAACTTCAAATCAAAATTGTGCATACGTACACAATATTGCTTGACAAGCATGCTTCTACAGCTTTCAAAAATGTAGGGGACCTGAAAACACGCATGGCGCAGTACAAAAATGAGTTAATAGTATTAATTGTGCCTTGGATTTGGTTCCAATTTTCTTCTTCTATTCGGTTTCATAAAGTTCCTACTATTATTAGGCAATACTATTTTTTCATCCATGGAAGCATTTAAGATCCTTGTCCAAGGTATCTTTACATTACTTCACTCCTTTCTACATCTTAACTAAAACTGATTAGACTCCGAAGAGATAAAGGATGTCAGATGGGGGGTTATATTTTTACGACTGTTAAAAAATGTATTTACTGGGTAAAATTTAGGTTTTATTAAAAGAAAATGCCGTCAAACGAATAAGTCTTTCGTTTCCATCTAAAGCCACCGAATAATTGAAAAGCAATCAAGCTCACAAATCTGGTTTGGTTCAATAATGAAACTCAATAATACTCCTCAATAAAGAAAATGTGTTTTGGGGATTGGTTGCGGGTAGGACTGGTCAGACTTCCTATATTCGTTTTCCTGGTGTTGGTATGAAATACTCTATCCACCTATACCCCCCCCCTCCATTTTCAGTCGCAAAGAAATTCCGAGAAGGAAGAAAACTATCTACTCATGCATCTCGTCACGTATCCCACAATTATTGCTTCTATCTACACTGAATAGACCAGTTTGGTCAGTGATGTAGTGAGCCCCACACAACGAACGGAAGAACCAAATCTTTAGTTTGCGAAGGAATGAGCCAAGTCGTTCAACTGCGGATGAAAGAGCCGAATCGTTCGTCTGCGAAACGAAAGAGCCAAACTCATTCTTTCGCAGACGAAATATGTTGACGCTCAGTCACCAAATCATCCGTTGCCGAATGATATGAAATGAACGGGTCAAAATAGTGAACGAGAAACTTTGGATTAGATATTTTAACTGAGCGACATTTCCCATCTCTAATACAATACGGGCATGTGTATAGAATTCCTTAATAATATAATAAAGAGAATTAAGTGTGCTGACAGAGCAGGATTTCTTCTTAGGTTCTCCAAATTATTTCAAACATGCATATAATAATCGAGTAATCACTCTAATGAAATATATTTTAGTAAAATTGATATTGCCCAGACAAATTTGTATAAGCGTTTTATTAATTTAGTGACAAGCAAGTTTCGAAGTAAAAATTTATCGACAGTTATTCGATTTGAAGAATTCATAATGGAGTTTATACAAGATTACATTGAATTTGATTTTGGAATTTGTCTGACAAGGGAAAACTAGATATTATATTATAGTACAATTTAATCTATCCGACAACTAACTTATTTCCAATTCGTTTATCCATGAAATATTTCATGATATCTGGTTAACAGGTTAAAGAGCAATATGCAGATAGACGAAACGCAGGGTTACAATTGTCAATTTTTAAAGCAATGTCATTTTTTGAAGTCAGTGCATAAAATTAGTCTGTTGACAATGGTCCCCTATAAAAACCGAAGGAATTATTCTCCCTCTTAATTGTCAATTATTCTCCCAATTATTCCTCCTCTCCTCAATTATTCTCCCTCTGACTCCAGACTGAACAAACAATATTAATTTTAACGCTATTAGTTATTGCTATTTTTGTGAAAAAATTTTAGTTAGATACTGCGCATTGAATGTCCAGATTTGACCACTCTGTTGTATCTTATTTTAGCTTCATTACTTCAGGTTCATTATTCCCGTATTTAATTTGCCTTGAAAAATAAACCAAACTGTCATCATAGCAGAGCAGGTTGTTAAGACTTATACTACACATAGAAAATAATTTTTATACAATAAGCTATTTTTTCATCTCTGAGAGTGTACATCATTGCCAGTGTACTTAATATTAGAAACGATGTAAAATATTATAGAAAAATTATAATAATAATTTTAAATTTGGTAATAATATTAAAAAATTAACCAATGCCTTGACATTCATCGAAATTTAAAGTATACCTGAAGAAAAACTCGGCAAGAAACATTATTACTCTAAAAATGGCTATATAAGTGAATTTAAAAAATTTAACCAGTTTTTCTGTTTTTTTTTGCACCCAATATTGAATTGTTGAATGATGTAGAAAGTATTCACTGTAAAAATGAAATTTTTGCACTATTTTTTGAACAAATAATTGAACTTTTTGCGAAATATATTCTATTTTAAAAATGGAGCATTAATGTTAAATATTTCAATTTCGCATGAAGATTTTTATTTGAAAAAAAATAATAATTTAATTTTTTTACAATGCAAAAAAATTCCATACATTTTACATTAAATTTCATTTTTGATTTCTTAAAATGTAGTCAGACGCATTTCACATTTGAATGAATAAACATATTTTCACAAATTAACTTTACATTTTTTTAAAGGTACTGAAAATCCCACAAAGAGAACTGAAAGGAAGCCAAAAAATAAATCAAAAGCCTGGAATGGAATTTAAAAGCAATAACGATTTGACTTGCCTTTGTCAGCCCTTTGACTCGCTTCAATTTATTCTCTCTAACATAAAAGGCCAATCACCATTAAAAAAATAATGTTGTCTAGACGTCTCAGACGAGATTTAAAAGTTCTTGTGCTAAACTCATAGACCTTGTTGCAATAGAATTAAACATCATAGGCATTTTTGAAGTAGTTTTGGGTGAAATAAAAAAGATGGCAGTCTTTGAGCCGATGTTCCTTTGAGGCTATAAATATTTGGTATAAAATGTTGGAGCTTAGCTTTGAATGATCTAAGTATGGTATTGTGAAGGAAGAAGTAGAATAATATGTAGATTTAAATTTATGTCATTGGGTATATTTTAAAGAATGCATTCACAAAAGAATATCAAAATGAAATAGTTTAATATATATTTTGTTATAATTAATAAAGCACGTAATTTAACATTTCAAACTAATATGTTATTTCTAATAAAGGCATATTAAAATATTTTGAGGATTGATATTGATTTAGGAAAAGAAACTAAATCAGGTAATTAGGTTAAATAAATTTGATTTGTTAATTGATTTTTGGAATTAATACTTAAAAAATCGGGATTTGACATGAAAAATTGAAATATGCAAGTTTTTGTTTCATCGTAAAATTTGGCAATAAATTTGTTAGATATCTTTTGAGTGATAGAAAATTTTGTAAGGCAATTTCGAAATAAAAATGAAAATAATTAATAGATAAGTAAATAGATTATTGCATTAATATTATGAGATTAAAATTATATATATATATATATATATATATATATATATATATATAAATATACATATATGCTGAAAAAGACGAGTCTAAAATTCAAATTTGATTTTCGGATGGTATTAACCACACGTCAGAGATTAATCACCAAAATACTCGCCAAGGACCACAGTATAGATTCCATAAAAAGGCTAAATAAGGTTAAATAAAATAAAGGCTAATATTTTGTGACTATATTACTTCCAGTGTTATGCAAGGTGCTCTCAGGGACAACACTTTTATTAGAGATTAAACCAGAAAGTTTCGATAAGACTACTTCTACTGACTTTATAAAAAGATAATAGCCCTGGGGTTATAAAATAGTTCACCAAAGATACTTAAAAAAAGAATTTTACAATTCCTATTAGTCTTGATAATCTCAATACACAATAGAGCAGTTGCTTTTGTTACTACATTCAATGGCAATAGAATTATTACAGTCATTTGAATATTTATTATTTAAGTACCGAATAAATACAAATGATGGGTATATCCATCAAAAGACAAAAGTCACAAAATTACATTTTTTTTATTTGGAACATCCACTGAGATATTGCTGTATAAAAAGTGTGAAAGAAAAAATCACTTTAATAATAAAAAGTTAAAAATGTGACTATTCATTTTACTCTCATTTTAAAACTGTCTTTGAATGTATTAGGCTACTATATGATAAACTTCCCAAATTTTGAATAATTTTGGCGAAATAAAAATTATGATAACTTTGAATCTACGGGTTTTGGCAACAATCTTCGGATCAAATCATTGTGTTATAAATAATGGGGAGTTATTTATTCATTAATCGCCGTTTGTTGGAAAACTATTTAATAAGTTGATAAGCTGAATGAGCCAACTCATAATTTTTTTAACAATAAACTTTGCTTCATATTTTAAAAACATTGAAAATGAACTATAAGAATTCTACACTGTTATTTAATGAAAACCAATTAAAACTTTTTAAATCTACTCTAAATTGAAATAAGACAAGTTTCCCATCTCACTATAATGTCGAATTTATTTTACCCCAGATTATAGGATGGTTTACTCACTTGTTGATACCAAGTTTTTTTGTACTAACGTTTTAAATTCAAAACCAGCTGCTACTTTCTTGACATATATAGCTTCGAATATATCAGATTACTAGAATACAATTATCATAAATCAAAAAATATTTTTCCATTAAAATTGCTTTTCTTAAGTCCAAAGCAATGAAAACAAATACAAAGAGCAACGAGAAAAAGCAAATAAAGCAGAGATAAAGCACTATGTATAGTACAGAGAATCTAAAGCTTTATTGACTCATATTTGTTTTGAGTATCCCCATTTCTGTATGGAATTGCTGAACTCAGTCTAACACAAATTACTGGTTGGATCACTCTTCTGTCTTAAGCTTTGAGCCATATATCTTTTTGATATAAATTTTTAGTTTCGCATTCAACCATTAATTTATGACATAAGTAGCTTTCTACATAAGATTCTACAACACTATTTTAATTCAAAAACATACTTTTTGAAGGAAAGTATCATAATTAAATTTAAAGCTAAGACAACAAATACAAAATTCGACGACAATGACGCTCTCTAAAGCAGAAAAATTAGAAATTATATATGTGATATTTTTAAACAATGTAGGCCCTATTTGAGGATTACTAACTGAAAATTTAAATTAAAAATTTAGTTTCTGAAAGTTGTTCAAAACCAACATACAGCGTCTTTTAAAAACTTAATATAATATGTTGGTTTGAAACATGATGTTATTATACCTTTGAAATTCGAAACTGTAATCATGGGTTTAAACTATTTTATTTTATGGGTTTATTTATAAACTATTTTATTAACATTTTATTCCCTAATTCCGATAAAATTTCCTGCAACGAAATAAATAAATATGCCTTCTCTAATTACGGTTACAGGGATGTGATTAATAAAAGATTTTAATTGCATTTCCTTCATGACATCGAATCGTCTGCACGGGAAAGTTGAAAAAAAAAGACAATAAAAATATAAGAAACTTTTAAATGAAGTTTTAGTGATAGACTTTTACGGGAAAGTTCCGTGTTACTAAAGGATAGAAAAAGAAAAACTATTAATTAAAATAGTTCAACCCAATGAATGCTTTGACAAAATTCGCTAATGATTACATAGTTTCAATTCATCAAATCAACTTTTAAAAAATATTTCTAGTGGACGTTGACTCTGCAAATAAAAGAACTGAGTTAAAATGAAATAATAATCGTCTGTCGATAAATGCAATGAAAAATTGCTTTCGAAAGATAAATAAGTTACTTCAATATGACGTATTGATAAAAAAAAATATCTCCCGTTTAAAGCAAGTATTTACTCTAGCAAAATAAATGAGTTATGGTGACAGAAAATGTAAATTGATCGACGTCGAATAATTATTATCATAAAATTTTGGATAAAATGCCTTAAATGTTCTTTTAATTTTAAAAGATATTTTTCAGGTAAAGAATAATTTATCTATGATTGGCTTTGTTTAGTCGATTTTGTTTTGCTAACAATTTTAAGGTCAAAAGTAATTGGTTCTCAAGGCGATTAACTTTAAACGACAGAATTATTAATTATGAACTATGCAGAGATTATTAGAAAATGATATTCAGTCTGTTTAGATGAAAAATAAAATTTGTTAACGTAAAAAATAAAATTGGTAAAAATTAAATTTTATTTTATCACAGAAGACTTTAAAAATAATGTCATTTTCTTAAAATTAATAAAAAAAAGAACCCTTTGTATTAAAAGTTTATGCAAAAAGCTGCGAGTGCAGACAAGCAATTAATTCATTAATTCTGCAAATGAAACAAGGTTAATGCTATAATTTAAATACCTTAATTATCACATCAAAGTGATCCCTAATAATAATAATAAAGATAGAAGTTTATGCTTCACTATCAAGCTTCATTTCTCTTCTGTCAAGTTTTGAATTTAAAGTGGCCTACATTAGAAGATCATTTGTTTCTAACTCTTAATGCATTAGAATCTAATTTTTTTCTTGTAAAATACCGAAAAATTCACAATAAAAATAAGTTTGACTTACTTTATTGTAGTAATTTGTTTGAATTTTCAGCTTTATCTCTCGAGTACCCCAGAATAACAGTTCATAATGTTCATGAAACTCAAATTATTTCATCGGATAGTTTTACTTTCAAATTATTAGTATATAAGTGCAACAATAATGTATAGTATAAATACGTGTCCAGTTTTTTAACTAAGTTGTTGGGATGGAATCAGTATCGAATTTAGACATAACAGGATTCTATATATAGCACATAATGAGATTCCTTTTTTAATAAACTTGCCGAATAATAAATTAGTTTTTTATATTAATGGCGTCAATATATATTTATATTTATTTGTTCATTATGACTCATGTTTGTGTAGCATCTACTTTGTACATAATTATATTTAAACAGATACCTGCTGCTTATATTTAATGTAATAACTAAAGAATGTAATAAAATGAATAAAAATCTCACCTATTGCAATGGACTGAGCATTATTATTATTCCATTGTTTTATAATTAATAGAATTCGTAAATTAAAAAAGTTAATTTTTTCGTAACCAGTTTAATAGAATTTTTTAATTAACCTGTTTGTAATATCTTCTGAGCTCAGTAGCCCTTGGCAGTTGCTTAGACTGTTTAGTCAAAAATCCGTTACTTGATTGGAGTGGATAAAATTAGACTCTAATATTCTAAGTTACTGCTAAAATAAGTTATCAATGAGATAAATCAGTTCAAAACTTAAATAACACACATATTTAACAAGGAACAAATAACCATCCCGAATCACTGGTCCAATTTTGCCTGTTCTTTTCAACAAGGAAAAAAAAGCATCCTTAAATACATCATCAATAATCACCTGTCTCCCACTAGCCCTCATATTCGAAAGATATATCAAAAACACTTCATCATTGTACATTCTCTATTAAAAATGATTACAATAGAATTCGGTAATTCCAACCACTGTTCAAATTTGTGCTGCTGTGATTTCAAATGAATGTTCATGGCCCTAGATATGTCATTAATTGTCAGCTACATGACATCCAATGGTGTGGTGTGGAAGTTTGGAGAGGAGGGTGCCAGCTCAGGTGTTGTATCGTCATCTGACCGCTGTTCAAAATTACGAGGTCCATCTCAATATAACCTTAGAGTTGCTTCGAAACGGTAATTAAATGCTAACGATTTGTAATTAAACTAAACGTTAATGTAATTAAACTGAACTAAACTAAACATGCCATCCAATATTATAACAGCAAGCAATTACATTTGGCCTATGCCCCAGCAAAAGCTCGTAAACTTTGCGTTTTTTAACCTTTCAAATTGTAAATAATGGCTTATTATTTCATTTATCATTGTGAAAGATATTAAAAACTTTACAATTGATTTCAGCATCGATGGATTTTTCTCTTTTTACCAAAGATTTCACTTCAGAAATAACTGCAATAATACATTCGTTTACGGATATTTATCTGGAGTACAAACTGATTTTTTATTCCGATTAATAATGTTACTTTTTTATGCTTGGAATTTTTAATATTATGCATTTTGCAAAGTTTTTGATTTGCATAATATGAATATTTCTCTTCGGGAAATCCAAAAATGTCGCACGTAACAAGTGAATCCTTCAATTCTCATCTTGTTTACATGCGATAGTTTGAAAAACAAATACATCTAAAAATGGTAGGTGGTATTTCTCATTCATTTTTTCTTCAAGTAATAATTGTTTTTAGAGAGTTTTCTTCTAAAACATTTGCTTTTGCAAAATTCTTTATCGAAATCATTCTAAGAATGACTCAATACCTTCTGTATATAATCAATGGCTGGCCACCTTTTGTTATTAAAAAAACAAATAAAAGTCTCCAGTGTCAATAACTAGATTGATTTCGCCAATTATATTCAGCTCTTTGCAAGCATACTTAATAGAACAATACTCTCTATGTTTAGTGTATAAATATATTTGCGGCAAACGAATACTGAATCGATAAGAACGACTAGAAAAAAATTTTAAAGTGTGCTCTCTTAATAGTAGTTAAATATGCCAAATACCATAAAATATAAATCAGCATTTTCCAACACATATTTTAATCACAAAGCATCAGAAGGCGACCACATATACATCTTTACTGCAAGATTATTTTTTTATTACCAACAATACATTTTCCACAACTGACACAATGACTGGGAACGCAATACTAAACCAAACGCATAAACTAGAATTTTTATAGAATACCTATCTTCAGCGATACAGCAAATCTCCGCCCGCTATAAACTTAAAGCCATTCGAAATTTATGATGTGAAAAAAGAAATGGCATCCATGCGTTGCTGCCATGAAAAATGCATCGATGTTCCCTTCCCGTAGAATCGATATCGTTTATTCCCTCAGCCGAGAAACAAACCGTTAAATTAGATCGCTGTGTTCCGCTATCTATCGTTTCGTTTCGATCGTTTCTCTCTTTTTTTTACGCAGAAAGCATGATTATTATGTCCTTATGGTTTTAGATGTCCATCTGAAAGTATATCTTCTATGTTATTTGAGCTTGTATCCCTGAAAAAGAATATAGTACCGGTTTGTTATAAATAACCCTGAACAAAATAGCAATGCAAGGAAGAATGGGTCTTTTTCAAATAAAACAATTCTACTTATATCGGTATTTCTTTTACTTTGATTCCCACTCGTGAACTATGATTCTAATATTGAAAGTTTTAGTTGAGTTTAGTTATTTTTAATGTCTCGTTGTAAAGCAGCAAGAAGGCTATTCTGGGACAGACCTCGTCATTTTGAACCACGGTCAGATGACGAGGACGACACCAGGGCTGGCACTCCCCTCTTCACACCACACTAGCTGGAGGACGTTTGTCCCAACGGATTTAACATGTACCAGACCCGCTTACACGGTAGTTCTTTGATGGAATCGAGTCTCGAACCTGAAACTCTCCGGTTCCGTTCTGATATTGAAAAATATCATGTTAGTTAATTCAATTACTTTACAATCTACTTTATTAAATGATTTTAAACTTAAAACTTTAATGTAAATTTCAAATGAATGATTGATAAAATTGCTTAGCTTCCCTTTTGTCCATTAACAGCTTGCAGAATTAAAACGAACATGATTCAGCTAATGATTACGATGAAAGAAAGGTCAAATGTTTTTTCGGTAGACCAAGTAGCAAGAAACTTCTACACATTAATCACCCTGGAATTCTTCTCCAGTGAAATACAAATGTGGATCAGATTCTCTTAAAATATCTCGAAGAAGGATATATGTCTTCCAACCTCTAATATATTGAAGATGAGTGAGACTCCTACCACCTGAGCTCGCTTTCGAATTTTTCAATGTTGAAATTAAGATAAATGACCCGCAAAGTCATATCTTACATCCTGACAAAATTGGACCAGAGATGAGGTTTAACTCTTTGGTTTTTATAATATTTTAAATATATAGATTGCTTACTATAATGATCTCTTAACAACTTTATTAATTGCATCAATTAATTTCTGTTTATTAATTGCATCAGTTTTGTAATTTCAATCATTTTATTTGAATTACATCTTATGAAATTATATGAAAGTGCTATTTTAAAAAGAGTTTGATTGCTTAAATATAAATAGAGGGTTGAAATTTATGAGCGAAATCGAGAGAAGAAATGTATCACATCAATATGTTGCATTTTTATTTCAAAAGTCAGGTAAGGGTGAGAGACAGACGATTGGTAACGTATCTAGATAAAATAAATTTTCAAATGACACTGTCGTGGAAGTTTTATAAGCCAATAGCTGTGGAGAAGGATCGAACCTGCGATGTTCGGGTTTGAAGTCCAGTAACAACCATTCGGCGAAAACGCACGTCTCTGTCTATTGCTGTTACTGGCTTATTAAGATGTCTCCACATAGCAACATTGGTGACCCAGGACGATGAAAATAAAAATAAATACACAATTTTCTTACAGCTGTTGTGGCACCCTCTATCCGAAAAATTAAAAAGGCGATAAATAAACAGCCAATAAATAAAAAAGGTGATAAGTATTCAGATGATAAGAAATGGCGATATAATATCAGCCAATATAATGAATTAATAAAGCTGATAAATAATCAGCAAAGAAATAAAAGGGTAAGATGTATTAAAAAAATTGAACAGCCAATAAGATCAACACTAAAAATAGTAACATCGTTCGTCTCAGCTCTCACTGGAGAGGGAGTATTGTAGTGGAATATTTATAAGCCACAATACTCCCCCTACAATGAGCCAAATAACATAAGAACATAACAACATAAGAAACATAAGAAATCCGCAAAATCAGTACAGTGGTTTGAAATATAGATTTTTTTCCCCATTTTTTCCCTTAAAGTTTTGGTGATGTTTCTCAAAAATGGGGAAAATAAACGGTTCAAATAAAGAAAAATAAAATCCAGGGGAATCGGACCAGTGGTTTATGCTCCGTAACTAGTTTTTTTTTGTCATTCCTGATCATTTTAAATGGTGATGATGATGCTGTGTTCCGATACAACGCAAGAGGAGTGCAGTAGCTTCTGAGGATAAAGACCCCTGATCAACCGAGGGCAGAAGTCTGACTTTTAATTCATATGAAGATGACACACACTCGCTTTCACAACCCCTTTTCACAGGTGGGTTATTTCACACAATTAAGAGATAGAACGCAATATAAAGAACAATCACGCCCGAACCAAGACTTGAACCCGGGACACCTAAATCATGGGGAAAGTGAGCTACCCCTAGGGAAAACGTTGGCAGGTTATCTTAATTTTTTATATAAATTGAGCTTTATATAAAAACTTTAATATACAAAATGATTAAAATTTATCATTTTAGTTCGTTTAAGGTATCCAACTATGTTCGAAGGAAAAATTTTGAAAAATTAGATTTAAAATAATATTTAGGATTTTTAGATGTATTGTCAATTATAAGCACTGTAAATTCAATAAAATTACTTCAAAATAGGATATACTTTGAGAAGTAGGAAAATGTGTAATAAATTTTAATGAAATTTAATCAACTCTATACAACACTCTATACAAAATGGTAATGCAGCAATCCTATTTTTCATTCTACGCAAGTTATAAAATGAAATGAAATAACATCTAAGAAAAATGTTGAGCTGCAAAGAAGTTATGGATGGAAATGTATATATATGCATTTTTCCATCAATTCACAGCTTAAAATTTCTAAAAACACCCATGAATGAAAAAGTATTTCACCTGCAATAAAAATTTTGGTTCATTTCATTGCCCATATTATCCAAAACACACGCTGAAATTCTTATGTACATACCTCTATTAGTTTTTGGGATATAAAGTTAACGATGGAGAATTTTTATCAAACTTAAAGTTTTGAGAAAATGCAACTTAAAGACAAATTTTAACTGAAAAATATGGTTTTGCTCAAAATTCCCCTGTGTAACCGTAACTCATTCCTCGGCCCTCTATCGGCCGTTGCCATGAACAATCAGTCCATGTCTTGGAAGCGAACGTAAAGCATGATGTAGCCCTTGAGTATTATTTTAATGTATATATGTTAAACGTTATTGCTCTAAATAGTTTTGTACCCATGTAAATCATGTCCTTTAATGTCATTAAATGTATTTTTGGCATGGTTTATTGATTTTAAGAGACTACATTGACAGAATTAAAATTTTGGCGCCCTTTCGGTCACACCTGGATGATGGGGCAGGTCTTCCTTTTCCTAGAAAAAACTGTTTTGTGAAGAGAAAAGTCTGAACTTCAAGAAATAACAATTTTTTAAAAAATTGTCGATATTGGTCGATAACCAATGTTTTTAATGCTGTCAGTGCTAACCAGTGTTGCTAATACTTTAATAAATACTAAACATTGTTTCTTTAAAATGTATTATTCATAATCATTATGGCTCTTCATGCATTTCAAGGCATCTAGGGTACTAAAATCTAAATCTTACAATGTTTAATGTGCGCATAGGTGCACAATTATTCAAGGAGCTTGGGGTGCTTATCACTTGTGAAAGCTACATCCGCTGTAAATCTTCATTAGCGCCGATGTGAACGGAATTTAGTGCCCGAAATCAATTAGGCACAGGTGATTCCAACTGCTGGAAAGGGATGATATGCCCCTTCATTCGTTACAGTGGGCGAATGTCACTGAAATTATTAATGCCTCGGCCATTGAGAGTGGAGGATCATTTGCACGATTTACTGTTTCTCTTTAGTTAACAAGATATTGAAACTCTGCAAAGTAACATTAAATCATGTGTTAGGGCATCATATTATGTTGTGTGGGTAGGTTATGATTTGAAAGCATAATCTAAATGAAATCTTTGCTAGCTAGTAATTTGTCCATTAATTTATTGTCCACAATTTATTTTTTCAAAGTCCACCAAGTCTTTCTTTGTAAAATCAAAAGCGTATACTAGTAGAACTCAATATAAATGATTGCAAAATAAATTTTACTAAAAATTATTATAAAACGAATAAAATTTTATTAGATTATCATTAGATCAAAAGCAGAGATAATGGCTTAGGGGTAGTACGCCTTCCCTGCGATCGAGTTTAATTTAGTTATATTAGCCTCCTGTTTTGAAGCAACACTAGAGTTATTTTGGGATGGAACTCGTCATTTTGAACCATGGTCAGATGTCGAGGACGACACCTGAGTTGGTACCTCCTCTCCAAACTTCTACATCACACCTGCAGGAGGCCGTTTGGCCCCATCGGATTTAACGTGCACCACGGCGGTTCTTCGGTGGAATTGGGTCTCGAACTTGGATCCTTCCGGTTCCGAAGCAGAGACCTTACCACCAGGCATCCACGGCTATCCCCATGATAGGGGTTTATCAGGTTCGAGTCCTGGCCGTCCCAAAATAGCCCATGTGTTGTTTTAAACGGGACGTTAATATAACTAAACTAAACCTGGTTCGGAATATGGTTCCTCTTTACCACACTTGAGGTGTGTGAAAAAGCTCCCCTCCCACAGTAAAAACGGGCTGTGCAAAGGAGTGTCATCCTCATAGTGGTTAGAAGTCAGTTTTGTGCTTGGGGTCTTTACCCTTAGAAGCTACTACACCACTCTTTACCCCTTATCTTGGACCTGGTTTGAATTCATGTTCAAACCAAGTGTGATAAGCAACAATAACATAACAGATTGGAAGGGTTAGAATGATTAGATGCTTATAATTTAACGGCGAGGAATGTCATTATATTCTTAAAGTTTTAATTCAAATCAGTCGCCACTGAATTTTTAGGCTGAATATACTCAGCCTAAAAATTCAATAATCTGTGCGACGTCCAGCTTTTTCGCACAGATTATTGAATTTTTAGGCTGCTAAGTAATTAAAATGGAATGCATCATTACATAGAAATTACGCTTTGTAATTTGATAACTGAAGAGATGTATGTAATTGAATCAGTCTAGTTTAAATTTTGCGCGTGCAAATTAAAATGTGATTACTGTACAAAATAATTGGGAAATTGAAAAACCTACTTCGGCATTAATGTCTGAGGAAGGCCTTTTTTCTTCCAATTTTAATATTGGTAAAAGCACATGATTGAATTTTTAGATGGATGAGCTCGAATTTTTTCATTATATTAACCCGTTAACTGTTTTGGCCTCTTCGGAAAATGCATATTGAACTTTTAATAAGCATATATATATATTGTATAATTAATTATAAATATAATAATTAAGCTATTATTATATAAATATAATAAGTGTCGAACAAACTCATCACAACGCAAAATGTTGTACATTTTCCATGACGAATATACTCATCAAAAACTGTTAACTGCTTAAAAATAAGGTAATAAAATTTTGTAATATAATTAAAAACCAAGAAAAATTGTACAAAAGGAAAACTAATATCATTATGAAATTTTTTTTTTGTGTGTGCTTTAAAGATATTGCAAAAATTATTTTTGTGAGATAAAAGTTTAAGTAGACGGCATCACTATTAGGTGAGCATTAATTTCCATATGTAAGTCAAACGACTATTTATTTAGTGACAGTTAGCCTATTTTCAAATTCGACTATACCTTTTATTTTATACCTATTTATAGCATCTTGATTTCTTTTATATCTTCGATTGAAAGGAAGTTTAGGTAACATAGCGAGTTAAGGAAAAACACGAAGACTGTAAATAATGATTTAATTACGGTACTGATGGTACCAGGTCATCTCAAAGCCCTGAAGTATATGATGTTAAAGATTGATAGTTTCATCCCAACTGTTTGAGAGAGTGCAGTAAAGACAGCTACTGACTGCCCCGAAAGAAATGTTCGTTTGACTGCTCGGTCCATGTAAGATAGGACAATACTTATTCAGCAGTCGATCACAACAAATCCTGTCGATACTGCTACGTTCAGTGGTAGCGGGGTGGTAGGCTGTATAGAAGAAGAAAGTAACATGGCGAGCCCCACCCCCCTTATAATTTTAATAATATTTTGCAATTCCATTAATTAGCTAAGATAAACGCTGAAAAAAACAATGAAGCAATTGGAAAACTTCCTATTTTAATTTGTTTACGACGGGCTGTTTTCATTTGACAAGAAATAATAATGTATACTCTTTATACTGCATTTATGTATACAAGTATTTTATGTATACTAGTTGTTACATTTGCATTAAAGTTGTTTTTTTGCCGTTTATTCTTACTTCCATTATGTGACAAAAATGCACAGTGCAAAGCATTTTATTTGCAAATTCTTTGGTCGTTATTATCAACCTATAATTACATGCACTTCTAGTCTTACATTACAATTTTTATCTCATAAAACTGAAATTAATGCTCAGAAGTATGCGACTAGACATTCCATTTAATATTTTGTTTAATTCTTTATAATTAATATTACTAACCGCCACTCTGAAGCTATCGCCTACGGCTACTTGCTCTTAATATTGGTGTCTAGTCTGATTATATACAGCATTTATATTAATAATCATCGCATAAAAGGCAAAGAAGTAACGTCATTACGAAATTAGAAAATTTTCTCCTGGAAAATAATTATTTCTATCCACGAAATAATTTATAATACAGAAAAATAATCTCATTGACTGATAAACAATTTGAGGATACAGAAAAAACATTACATAGATCTGGTTAACAGATTTCATTCTTAAATTTCTATAAATTTTGAAAATGGAAGTTGGATATGAGATTTAATTTCTATTTTAATACCGAAATAATACTCCAGTTCAAGAAATATATTAACTTTTAAATAATTCCCGAGACAGAAATCTCATCGGGGAGTTAAAAAAAAGAAATGATGCAAATTTTTTAGAAAAGAAGCTAAGCTGACTGAAAGAGTATATTTCTGCCAAAATGATAAAATTGTTTATGTCTTTTAACACATTATATCTATACTGAGCTTGGAGCCTTGCCACGCTATTAATTAAAACACCATTGCAACTTGACTAGTGCTTGAAATTAGAGAAGATAAAGCGCTGCAAATGGAATTGAGAATAATTAAACTGATTCAGTCGTCGCATTTCTCTTCATTTAATCAAATCTTAATATTTGTTTTTATGTATTATTATCTATTATTTACTGAAATGCATAACTTGTATATTTATATTTTGTGTTATAAATCTTTTATTTAGGAATATATACAAGGTATCTCAAAGACCTTTACTCCGGTTTTTATTCTTTAAATACAGATAATACACATGTACTGTAAACTACAAATTTGCGTAAAAAACGGTACAAAATGTTATGAAGTCGATTAAAAATTTTCAGGGGATTAAACTTCAAAATATAAAATTTAAATTTTTATATGGATTCCCTACAAAAACATTCCCAATGAGTAAAATGCGTCCCATCCTCTAATAAGGTCATCTAAGAAATTTCCGAAATTTATTATGAAAATTATCAAAGATATGTTAAAACAAAGTTGGTGAAGGGTCATTCCCAAATTAAAACGCCAGTATTTGCAGCTTCAGTGTAGATTAAGCTTTACAGGAATGCATCACAAGGAAGTAAAATATGCTTCACATTTTTAGTTTTGAATACAAATTTTTATATCTACGCTTCCTAAAAAATACTTTAAAATTTTATGTGATGAATTACAGAATAAAACTTAAAATTGCACAGTCAATGAACTTATAAACATTTTTACTTTAATATAAACTGATGGAAAAAAAATCCCAACACCAAGAAAAAATTATGGTACAGTAATGAAATTTTAGGAATACTTTTGTCTAGGTAAATTATTTAATTGATTAAAGTTTCAAGATCACGGGTAGAGCCATTAGCGAGAAGTGCCATTTCAAATGTGACATGTTGGTACATTAGTAACCGGTGTAACCGCCAGAATTTTGAATGCAAGCATGCAAACGTGCATGCATTGTGTCGTACAGGTGTCGGATATCAGTTTGTGGGATGGAGTTCCATGCCTGTTGCACTTGGGCGGTCAATGCAGGGACAGTTAATGCTGGTTGTGGATGACGCTGGAGTTGTCGTCCAATGGTGTTCCATACGTGCTCGATCTGGTGATCTAGCAGGCCAAGGCAACATGTCGACACTCTGTAGAGCATGTTGGGTTACAACAGCGGTATGAGGGCGAGCGTTATCCTGTTGGAAAACACCCCCTTGAATGCTGTTCATGAATGGCAGCACAACAGGTTGTATCACTAGACTGACGTACAAATTTGCAGTCAGGGTGCGTGGGATAACCACGAGAGTGCTCCTGCTGTCATGCGAAAATGCTCCCCTAACCATAACTCCAGGAGGAGGAGTAAGGAGGAGGCCCTGTGTGTCTAGGCCGCAGACAAGTCACTAGCAGGCGTTCTGGCCTCCTTCTAACCAACAAACGGCTATCACTGCGACAAAGGCAAAACCGGCTTTCCTCAGGAAACACAACAGATCTCCACTCCGTCCTCCAATGAGCTCTAGCTTGATACCACTCACGTCGCAAACGGCACTGGTTTGGAATCAGTGGAATGCACCGTACAGGGCGTCTGGCTCGGAGCTGTCCTTGAAGTAACCGATTTGTAACAGTTCGTTGTGTCACTGTGGTGATAACTGCAGCTCAAATTTCAGCTGCAGACGCAGTACGATTAGCCACAGCCATACGCCGAATACGACGGTCTTCCCTCTCAGTAGTACCACGTGGCCGCCCGGAACCTGGTCTTCTTGAGGCAGTACCTTCCCTTGACCACTGCCGCCAATACTCATGCACAGTGGATACATTCCTGCCAAGTCTTTCAGCAATATCGCGGAAAGAAAACCAACGTTCTCGTAGCCCTACAACACGACCTCGTTCAAACTCAGTGAGCTGTTGATAATGGCTTCTTCGTCTTCTCAGAGGCATCCTTGACTAACATTAACCCACTACGTCATATCTTAACTGTAAATAACGATCACGAAACTTACAGCGCTTATTTAAAGCAAACCTCATTTGCATGTTTATAGTGTCGCTACTAGCGCCACACTTACGCGCATAGCTCGAAATTTGAATCTACGTCATCTTTCAGATGTATAAACACGCCTACCAAATTTCGTTTATCTAGCACAGCTCCTTCCTAGTGTTGGGATTTTTTTTCCATCAGTGTATATATATATTTTTTACTTAAATTTTTATTTTTTGCTTTTTTTGTTAATTTGTATACGACCTCTGAAATACGAACCACAGCCATGATTTTACTTCTTTGCGAACATCGAAAAGTAGATTTAGGAAGCATTTATGTAGTTCAATATCTTCCAGACTTTTTGTGATAAAATTCTGAAATTTCATACATGGTCTTATTAGAGAATGGGGCATATTTTACACACTGGGAATTTTTTCGTACTAGGTTGGCATAAAAATTTGTATTTTTTATTACATAAAAATTTGTATGTAAATTTTGTATTTTTTATAGTTAATTCCTTGAAAATTTTAATCAACTTTGTAACACTTATATATATATAT
>JAPMOQ010061897.1:0-17134 GCA_026543055.1 Argiope trifasciata
TGTGTGTGTGTGTGTGTGTGTGTGTGTGTGTGTGTGTGTGTGTGTGTAAAACATGTGAAAATTTTTTTTTAGATGCGTTGCTGTAAAAAAGAAACTTTTGAAATTTTAACTTCGACTTATTTCATCACAGGAGTCATGATTCGCACAAGAGAAAAGCGATCATAAATAAACGTCTGTTTACATTGCAATATGAGAGCGAAAAGCAGAAATATTTTCCTTAAAAGTTTCTGTTATGAAATTTTGATAGGGATTTTTGACGCGTATATACTTTAGGAAGAGAAATTTTAGGTATCTTTGAAAAGTACGAATAAGAGTTGAGGATTTTTATCTCTCTTTCCCTGATGTGGAAACGATGGAATCAACAATTTTGTTACTCATGGGTTAAAATTGATTAAATAAAAAGTGGGAAAAGGATCAGGAAATAATAGAACATTTTAGAATGAATTTAACAATGGCTAAATTAAGAAATTAATTAGGATTTAAATTAGATTAAAAGATATCATTATATAATATAAAACTCTTCAAAAACTAGAACACTGAATAAAAAAAACTTTCGATACTTTCGACAAAAATTGAGTTATCAGCATTTTATAAATGAGGTCTTAAAGTGTTATTTTAGGGGCAATTTTAGACATTAAATTTTTAGGCCTTTTGCACACACAGCGCGTTTTTCTGCTACAGATACTTTACCATTACCGCTCACAGAAATCGAACGTTTAAACAGAAAGGTGGTTCAATTTCCGTCGCCGTCGCAAGAGTCAATGTAATTTCATCTACAAATAAATTTATTATGTGTTATTTAAACTCTTTACGGAGTTTGAAATGAATAGAGAGAAAATTCTAGCTTTACTGTTATTCCATCGTTCAATGAAATGGAAAAGAAAGAAAATCGACTTATTTGGACTCATCCAATTAATGAAAAAAAGAAATGTATATGGATCTTTTTACACCTTATTTGAAGATTTTAGGCAAGACAACTCAAAGTTCTTCAATTATTTCAGAATGTCGAGGACGTCCTTTGATGAATTACATGGGCGGTTAAAAGATACCATTCAAAGGAAAAACACCAAAATGAGGAATTATATTCAGCCTATAGAAATGCTGGTAATACACTGATGTAAAAAAAATAACTTTTTAAATCTGTAAATTGGAATATTAAATTACATTAAGTAGAATAAATGTTTTCATTTATAATTATTTTCGTACATTGTTATTATAATGTTTTGAAAGTAATTGTGTTTGTTGATGGGGTTCTATGAAAAAAAATCAAATATTTATAGAACATTAGAAATACTTAGATAAGCTTTATATACATAAATATACAATTAGAAATTAAGATCTGTTGGGCTTGATGGATTGCAAGAATTTACGGATCTTCTTTCACCGTCTTCTTCACACAACATATTCATTAACATGTACAGTTTTTATCTGTTATTTTATCTTTTCATCAAGATCAATGATGGTGTGTCTTGATAGATATTAATGCATTTTGAGTTGCAACTAAAGAAATTGATGGCGGAGCACAAGGGAGAAGATGTGGAGGCTATGAGTACTGCGAAGACGTAGTACTAGTGAAAAGTTGTTGAAGTGGCTTAGAAAAGGAATGTAATTGGAGGTTAATTGACTCTAATTGGTTCTGTTGTTAAACTTATTGCATTATGCTATGTAGTCTATGTAGTCTTAATAGTGAGGAACTGCAACTTTTAGACTTTTAATTTTAGACAGGACCCGAAGAGCCTCCATTTGGAGTTAAAGCCATTCGTTACTATTAAAAATTGTCTGTTTGAGGCAGTAGATATTGATAAAAAGACATTTGGACGTTTAATTTCTCAAATGCCGTTTCCCTAAATGCCTTAAAAAATTTCATATCTTCCTCATCTATTTTCTTGAGATTCTTCAGGGATTGAGTGTTGCAAACAGCGTTTCCTTTTGTTCCAGTTGCTAATTCTGCTTCATGTCAAGCATTTCTGGTAGCACTTCGATATATCGAGAGTTTTATCCCACAAAATAGGAATTTCTTGGACTAAAACAATTAAAATTTCATTATTAATATTTAATTCACTAATTTTCATAATACACTGATGGGAAAAAAATCCCAACACCGAGAAAAAATTATTGTACAGTAATGAAATTTTAGGAGTACATTTGTCTAGGTAACATATTTAATTGAATAAAGTTTCAAGATCGCAGGTAGAGCCATTTCAAATGTGAAATGTTGGTACATTAGTAACCGGTGTAACCGCCAGAATTTTGAATGCAAGCATGCAAACGTGCATGCATTGTGTCGTACAGGTGTCGGATATCAGTTTGTGGGATGGAGTTCCATTCCTGTTGCACTTGGGCGGTCAATGCAGGACGGTTAATGCTGGTTGTGGATGACGCTGGAGTTTTCGTCCAATGATGTCCCATATGTGCTCGATTGGAGAAAGATCTGGTGATCTAGCAGGCCAAAGCAACATGTCGACACTCTGTAGAGCATGTTGGGTTACAACAGCGGTATGAGGGCGAGCGTTATCCTGTTGGAAAACTCCTCCTTGAATGCTGTTCATGAAGGGCAGCACAACAGGTTGTATCACTGGACTGACGTGCAAATTTGCAGTCAGGGTGCGTGGGATAACCACGAGAGTGCTCCTGCTGTCATACGAAATTGCTCCCCAAACCATAACTCCAGGAGTTCGCCCTGTGTGTCTAGGCCGCAGACAGCTCACTAGCAGGCGTTCACCTGGCCCCCTTCTAACCAACAAACGGCTATCACTGCGACCAAGGCAGAACCGGCTTTCATCAGAAAACACAACAGATCTCCACTCCGTCCTCCAATGAGCTCTAGCTTGACACCACTCACGTCGCAAACGGCAGTGGTATGGAGTCAGTGGAATGCACTGTACAGGGCAACTGGCTCGGAGCTGTCCTTAAAGTAACCGATTTGTAACAGTTCGTTGTGTCACTGTGGTGCGAACTGCAGCTCGAATTTCAGCTGCAGACGCAGTACGATTAGCCACAGCCATACGCCTAATACGACGGTCTTCCCTCTCAGTAGTACCCCGTGGCCGCCCGGAACCTGGTCTTCTTGAGGCAGTACCTTCCCTTGACCACGGCCGCCAATACTCATGCACAGTGGATACATTCCTGCCAAGTCTTTCAGCAATATCGCGGTAAGAAAAGCCACCTTCTGGTAGCCGTACAACACGACCTCGTTCAAACTCAGTGAGCTGTTGATAATGGCTTCTTCGTCTTCTCAAAGGCATCCGTGACTAACAGTAACCCACTACATCCAATCTCAACTGTAAATAACGATTACGAACCTTACAGCGCTTATTTAAAGCAAACCTCATTTGCATGTTCATAGTGTCGCTACTAGCGCCACACTTACGCGCGTAGCTCGAAATTTGAATCGACGTCATCTTTCAGATGTATAAACACGCCTACCAAATTTCGTTTATCTAGCACAGCTCCTTCCTAGTGTTGGGATTTTTTTTCCATCAGTGTAGATGAAAACCTAACAATGCTAAAAGGAAAATTGTTTCACGCAAGATGATAAAATCACAGTGAAAATCAACTCTAGACGTTAAAAAAACGCTGTTTGCGTAAGCTTGCATTTAGTTACGTACGCCAATATTTGGATTGCGACGATCAAAGCACCGTAAGCGTCAATGGCAGCCGACGTCTGCACAGCATCCACCAATGGCAAATTGACAGGGCGTTTATTTTTCCACCACATGAATAAGCTCTTATATTGTTCAATGCAGTACTATTGCTATGGCAGCGGCGGCGGTAAATTAACGGCGTCAGAATAATTCGCTGTGTGTGCAAACAACCTTAAAATAATATTATATGTTCTATAAAATTTAAGATGTCGTTGCAACTTTTTAAAATTTAATTATTCAGTAGAAAAGTGTAAAACAAAGAATGTGGTATTAATACAGTGAAATAACTATTTCTTTTCTAAATATAACTATTGCATTAATAACCATAATGATGTGCTTAATTCTAATTTTAATATGTATTGATAATCTCTTTATTATAAAATGGTTGTTAAAATTTTTAACTGCAACTGCTGATTTGATAAATGTTTATGCACTTTTTCCTGAGAAGAAAAAAGTTTGCTTTAGTTAGATTTAAATTTTGAACCAACATATAACCTATCGACAGCGGACATTCAGTCATTTCTAAAAAGTTGTTCCCAAATTCTAAGGAGCTCCACTCTCGTGAAAATGTACAAACTTAAATTATTGTTTTTCTTGCGTCAAGAGAAGAATGCAAATCTAGATATGTCCTTCCCGATACTCATATGGTGAGAAAAAATCTTAGGAAAACGGTGATTGTTTTTTAATTTTGTCATACCACTCTTATCTTAAAATTGAATTGAAGATTTTTTTTATCCTTCCCTTCTGAGAAATTTTCAGCTTTCCTTGTTGTATTGGTGGAGGAATACTCAGAGGCGGCAGCAACAATTTTCCGACGGATGGGGCTATATCCAACGGGGGGGGAGTAACACCTCTTAAATTTAGCTTCCAGATAACACATAATAATCAATTTTACATTTTACAAGTAATTAGCTTATATAATTGCTAAACTAATTATAAGTAATTACAATAAATAATTATTTCGGCAGTTTATCTAATAATTATTGTATATATGCTTACAAATAATTCTGAGCGCCAATTTTTTACAATTTTTTATGCTTTGAGCGTATAAAAAAATGAGCTATTTAAAATGTAATTAGACATACATGCATATCTAGATTAAAAAATGACTACAAAAGCAGTAAAATATTGAATTTGCGCTCGCTTATTTTTATTTTTAACTATGCGTTATTGTTAAATACTTTTCGCCTTCAGGGCTATTGTAAACTAATATTTTCAAAAAGAAAAATTACACTCCATTTTTCATAATTGAAATATTATTTATAATTTTGTATAGTATGTATATAAGAATTAAAATTTAGGAAGTAGAAGACAGAGTCATGGCCGAAGACATAGAAGATGACTTTTCTGTAGTAAGTTCGTTTTATTTTTTCTCCAAAAGCAGGCAGCATTATTTACAAGAAGGCATGGACATAGACATCCGTTAAGCAACTCGAGACAAGCAAAGTGACAAAAAGGAATGAAATAAATTTTCCCTCGTCTTTTATACAATATTTTGATAGGTAAAATATTGTTTATTGTGTTCTATACACTATTATAATTCTCATAGGGATTTTTGCATGTTAATCCCAAGTATGGAAAAACACATGGATCTTTTTAAAGAAGAATTTGCTTATTGGAGATTTTCTAGCCCTTCACGCGGAAAGTGTGAAAGTCGGCTTCTAGCTGATTCAGCAGTTTTACAAAGCTTCTCTTGAATTAATTAAGTAGAGAAATGGAATTGGATCAGGGAATAAGGAATATTTTAGAATGACTTTGATATGGACTAAAATAAGATAAAACGTTAGAAATTAATTTGGATTTAAATTAAATGTTAAAATATCATTACATATATTTCAACTGCTCACCTCCTATCTCATGTACAATCAAATAAAAAAAATCATCGGTGTCCGTCGCATTGATTTCTTGGCCATAAATAAATAAAAAAAATATTGCAGTCACGATATTTTATTCACTTCCCATTTCGTCAGCTTCTTTGCCGAATGTGATGCAAACTATAGGCTAAATATCCGACAATTAAATTAGATGTCCGATTACCTTTCATTTTAACATCCGCTACTTCGATTTCTTAGTCGACCGACAAAGAATTATCAGCAAAATGCGACGTTTTTCACCTCGTTGGTTATTATGCCAAATTTTGAGCAAACTATTGGTTGAATATACAACAGTTTCATGTTATGTTCAACAAACTATAGGCAGAACTCCACCGGCATCTGTGGCATATGTATCTTGCTCGACCAATCAAAAGTAGTCGGCAAAATATAGCATCTAATTCAACTGCCATTTGATCCTTGCATTGCCCATATGTAGAGCAAATGTCATCGGACGCAGTTCGTCGCATTTATTTTTTTGGGGAGAGGGGAACCGTTTTCAAATATCTTAGGTTAAAAAAACGTTTTCAAATGCGTTATCTTATTTGCTTTTTCGTTTTGTCAACTGTTCGTCTGAATGTAATGACATGTTAAATATCTGACAATGAAATTACAATTCCGATTACGTTCCATTTTAACATCTGCAACTTCGATTTTTTAGTCGACCGAGAAGGAAGAGTCGACAAAATGCGACTCCTTTCACATCGTCGGTTATTATGCCAAATGTTGAGCAAACTATGGAATGAATATACGACAGTTCCATCTTATATTCAACAATCAGTCGACCGAAATCATCAGATCCGTTCAGAAGATTTGTGGCTCGTCGAGGAAGACCCACGATTGTATATTCGGATAATGGAACTAACTTCGTAGGTGCAAACAACCTAATCAAAAAGATCAATTGGAGTAAGTTAGCTCAATACAGTACAGTCAACAAGATAGACTGGAAATTCATCCCTCCGTCTGCTCCATGGTGGGGTGGGTTTTGGGAACGCTTGATCGGGATGGTCAAGCGAATACTACGTAAAGTTCTAGGTCAGACGTCCCTCAACTTCGAAGAACTGACTACCATCTTGTGTGACTGTGAAAGTGTCATCAATAGTCGACCACTCACTTATATAAGTGATGATCCTAATGATCTAGAACCTCTCACTCCTTGTATGTTTTTGCAGGAAGTTATAGAAATTGGTACACCTGAACTAGATCTTCTGGACTCTAAAGCCCTGAATAGAAGATTTATTTATCGACAAAAAATTCGAAGTGACCTGAGAAAACGTTTTCGCTCAGAATATTTGGGACAGTTGAGACAATATGAGAAAAAGACACGAATCTCACCATCCATCGAATTAGGCGAAGTTGTCTTGATATCCTCTGACAACGTAAAAAGAATGGACTGGCCATTAGGTAAAGTCATCGAAATCTTCAAATCGCCTGATGGACATATCAGACTTGTGAAACTGAAAACCAAAGGTGGAGAAGTCCTACGTCCAACGTTGAGGCTGTATCCTTTAGAAATTAGTGAATCTCAAAAAGAACTGTTACAACCTGTGAAACACGAGAGAATAACTTTCCTTGTGATGATTCCCGCACAGCTAAAAGTGATTCTCATGATAAAGCTGAACCTGATGAACCAACTTCTAGGTATGGTAGAAGATTAAAAAGGGTAAAGAGACTCATGTTATAAACTTTTTTTAGAACTGAACTTTTTCTTTTTTAGAAGAACTCTTTTTAGAACTGAACTTTTACATTATACACATTTATAGACTCTAATTGAAACACATTCAATACTAAATAACTAATTTTGAATAATACTTTGGTTTATCGTGATTATTGCAAATATTTTGTTACTTTGATATAATCTCTTTATTGTAATATTTTCTTGATTTATATTCATTAATTTAAACATATTGTTAATTCAATTATGTTGATATCAGTATTTTAGTAACAGAAATTATTCTTGTTAATTTGAAATTTGAATTTCTTATTTGAATTAATTTAAATTTATGTTTGAGTTTCCTGTAATTGAAACTCAAAGGTGGGAGGATGTTGGAAAACTGAGTCAGCAGATTCATATGTTATAACCTTGGAGCCCACACGCTCTGCTGACGTCAGTAGATATTCCTTCCGCCAGATGTTCAGATGCTTAAGAGCTTTTGTATGAGACCGACGTATTGTTAGACGTCGGAGGATGGCCAAATTAATGATCGTATAAGCGCGTTGTAAATAATGCATATAAATATTATCCATAATCATATTATGTCTGTGCCCTAGAAGAAAATAAAAAGGATTACACCGAAACTGCACTCTTTTTCTTCAAACCATATTTACAGAGATGTTTTTATCGATGAACACGCGGCAGCAAAGGTAAGAGATTATTTACCTTATATTTTATTGATTTTGGATTAGAAACTCAAAATTCTCTTTAGACATCTATTTTCTTTATCTTTTGTTGTAAAATATTATTATCTATCCTACATCGTAAGGCATTTCTCTATATAAAAGCAGTATTGATTATGTAAATAGAATCAACATGATTTAAAATATTTTTTTAAAAAAATATTTAACAAAAAGGTGTGTTGAAATAAAAAAAGTAGGTTTTTAAACTAGTGTATTGAAAGAAAAAGGCAAACGAATTCTTGAAATCTATTTATTATTTGCTATTATATATATATATTACAATTTTACTTCTACTAAAATGACATTAAACATACTATTGAGATTAACAATTTTTGGCACTTTTATATCTACAACAATTATTATTAATTATTATTCTAAAAATTTGATACATCTATAAATTTTAGCACCTAGTTTTCACATATAATTTCAAATTCATTTCAACTATATTACAAATATTTGACTAATTAACAATTATTATTGAGATTTGCTATTCTAAAATTATGTATCTATAGTTTTTAGCGACAAGATTCCAAAGTTATTTCATTCTTTTTGACTACAATACAATCAGGATAGATATTAAATGAATTTTTTTCAACATTTAGCATAAACTGTAACTTTACATATATAATATTCAACAAATCAAGTAATTCGAAAGGTTAAGGTTATTTATTGCAAGGAATATGAATAAGATAAGTGTATGTACAAAATCTCGTAAGTGCAAGATCAAATAAATAAAATTTTTACAAAAAAAATGCAAGCAAAATAGTATCAATTTTCTGAAATATATATATATATATATAACAATTATTTAAATATCAGAGGAATAAAAACCATGGAATATCGTGTTTTCTAAATTTTCTTCTTCTTTTGGACCTCTATAATAGCAGAAGCATCCTGAATTATTATTCAGTAAACAAAAGCTTTATTGTGTTATATGCAGATAGCTCAGCACTTGAAAATAATATTTGTGATTTTTATTTATTGTTGTATTACCACCTTTATTTAATTTCCAAAATAGAAATTTTTTAGCTTTGATTCCTTTGAATAATATTTTTACAGAATTCTGAGCATTTCACTTCTACAATTCTATCATCACCAATTAGCCCGTCCGGAGACGCAGCTAAATTTGCAAAATTTGGGTTTACAAATAAACTGCAACATTGGGCTTTCAAATTCTTTTACAAAAGTTCGCTAATTTTGTTTCCAGAGGTGCGATAGTATAAGCTGAAGAAAATAATCGAAGGCGGAAATAAACGTCTAGAGCTGCGCTCAGACACCTCTCTAGATGCACGCCAAATTTTCCTGCCAAAGGTAATAAAATTACAGTAAACCTACAAACTAGGGGTAGGAAATGATCAATAGAGCGCAAGTTCCACAATCCCGTTCTCAGACCCTCTCCCGTTGGTCATTAACTACTTCCCGAAAGGAGTCACTGCCTACTAGAATTATCACAGGTATCCCTTTGTCAAATGAGTCGGCAAGTTGTATGTTTTTTTGCCTTTAATTCTCTCAAAATAGAGTCGTCTAGAATATTTAAAGACAAGTTGGAAGTTATTTCTATTACAAAAGCCTCTAGCATATAAAACTTTAATCGATCATGCCTATTCTCAAGCTTCAAACATATATAAATTTTTGATCGTTAATGCCTATTCTCAAGCTTCTACCATACAACCGGGTATCGTTTTTTATGATTCATAAGTTAACCAAACGACTATATCGAGAGCTCTTCGTATCTTATTGGTTTCAGATTTAACGCTTTAGCTAATTTAGCCGAGATAAAACTCTTATGAGAAGCACTATCCAAAATAACACTTATTAATACCGACTTTTTATCCAAACAAGTAAAGTAACAAGTTTGTAAAAAGACCTTATTTTTCACACTAATATTGCTGTGTGATACTGAAATATTCTCAACATTTTTATTTAATATTGAATATGAGTTATGAGAATTACTTCCGATTTCAGTTTGCTTTCCAGCAAGGTTTCTCAGAGTTAATAGGATTATCATTTTTTCAACACACTGATTCATGGTGAAATTTAGAACAATATTTTTTTTACAAATGATACCTGATTTACAGATATCTGCTCATATAGTTTTTCTTAAAACAATTCCAACACCTACCCGCAATTTTAAATTTATTTTTTCTTCAATATTCAAAAGTTTAGAACTTGTTGAATCATGACAGTTTACTCAATCGAAAAATATACAAACATATTTAACTGGATATGCAATGCTGCTGCGAACGAAACATTTTTTGGCCTTAAATAATTTCTTTGATGTCTGTTTTAATTCGGAGAAAAGGTGCGTTGAATTTCAAAACTCTATGGCTTACTGACAACAGACTCACAAATTTCCCTGGAGACAACTTCATTTCTTAAAAAAATTATAATTTCCGAAACCTCACAATTACTGCCCTTACTGCTCTTTCGATGAAAATCCTAAATTAAATCTTAGGGCAATAATTTTAATAACAATGGATTCAACAAATGACTATAAGATTCTTCCGTATCATCTAGAGATTTTAAATTTTTTATATTTGTTTCAATATCGTCATACAATCTACGCAAGCCTTTAACGTGGGATAAATTTCTAACGGGCTCTAAATTTAGTAATTTTGACGCATAGGAATAAAATTCTTACGTACATAGGGTTGATTTAATAGTTCAAAACAAGAATCATTTTTGTTTTTCATTTAACTCGAATGCAGCAACTACGTTATAAGCGGGGAAAGAAAGCAATGGTTTCAGGTAGTGAAATTTTTCTGTTTTGATTAGCGAGCCATTATATCCGATTGCACTATTATAGAAATTAAGGAATTTCATGAAATTTGTATCCCCAGAAAAACATGGAATTTATAATTTAGGTAATTTTGGAGCCGAAACAGTATTAATTGATTCGTTTAGGCTCGAACTAGATTCCTGGGCAAAAGTATTTATGGTGATCTACTCTAGATGAGACTTGAATTTAGTTTAGAAAAGAGGGGAAAAATAGACTTATTTCGATTTATTCAATTAATGGGGGAAAAAAGGATTTAGGAATTTTTTACAAGTTATTTGAAGATTTGAGGCAAAAGAAATTGGTTTTGAAATTTTTCAATTATTTCAGAATGAAGCGTACTTTGGGGGAATTACATGGGCGGCTAAAAGATATTAGCAGAAAAATATCAAAGTGAGGAATTCCATTCAGCCAGTAGGAATGCTGGCAATAGCTTTTGAAATCTATAAGAAAAACTTTTGATATTTATTAGTGCTTAAAAATTGATTCTAAATTAGCACCTTCAACATTTGTGCATAATTGCATTAATAATACTTGGGCATATGCGATTGATTTCGTGGGAGATGAGGATTGGCTTTTTGAGTTAGCCAGCGAAGAGTTATTAAATAAGATAAATAGATAATATTTAATGATAATAGATAATAATAGATAAAGTTAATTTGCAACTTAATTCAAATATAATCTGAATTAAAATTAACTGACTCTATCGTTACCATACAATATACTTTTGTAGAAAATGAGATCCGACTCAAGAACTTCTAACAACAGCAGCTGTAACATACGAAAATTGCGAGTGATGATAAGTTTCTTACACGAAAAATTGTCTTCTCTTTTCCAAGCTTGAAATCTTTTATAACAAATGTTTCTATCTATATCGAAGCAACATTCGTCTCCTTAAACAACATTATATATATATATATATATAATATGCAAGCACGAGTTGCAATTCCGAAGTAAACACTTTATCCCACATTTATTGACAATCCTTCAAATTTAAAACTAAGAATATCTGCAAACTTTCTAGAATGTGAAATATGAAATTTTGGGCTTATGAATGAAAATAAGAGAAAAATTATACTAATTGCTAAGAAGTTGTAAAATATGCAACCAGAGGTGGCGCGCACGTAGTGTGTTGCCCCACCGAAAGCAAGTATAGCTCAGTAGTGTACGAGTGGCCGTGAATAAAAGTGTGAACTATTGGAAGATGCGAGTATCATTCTTTCCTTTGAGTATTAATCAAAAATCCGAGCCAGTTACTCTTGTGATAACGTACAAACGGTTCGTTGTAGCTGCAGGGGAACGCATATTTCCAATAGTTATTCAAATTTGAGATTAAGAGTTAAAAAATTCATTTAAAATTGAGCCTTTAAAAACCAAAAAGAAAGTTTTGAAAAGTGCGTTGACAAGGCTTGAAAATAAATTGGCATCGTCAATAATTGATGATGTAGATTCAGCAACTGTGTTATTATATAACTCTAAAATTAGTGAATTACACAATGACTTTAAACTGTTATTTGACTCTATTTTCTTAACGTGCAAACCAGATGAACTAGAGGAATTCATCAAAGAGAAAAATATCATAGACGATTCTATAGACGATTTAAGATTAAAAGTTAACCGGAAAATAAATAAGAAATCTTATCCTGAACATTCTTCAGACGTTGATCATGTTCTATCAGAAGTGAAATTGCTGACACTTTCTATCCCGAATTTCAACGGTAAAATCGAAAACTGGATAATGTTTAAAGACATGTTTACTGCAAGCGTAATTCAAAACAAAGCAATCTCTAATTCTTTGAAGTTACAGTATCTAAAAGCGAGTTGCAGAGATGAGGCTTTAAGAGTAATCAATTCCATATCTATTTCTGATGCTAATTTTAATATTGCCTGGAAACTTCTAGAAGATAGATATTCGGATAAAAGAGAACTATTAAATTCCATTATCAAAAAACTTCTAAATCACCCTAATATTAATGAATCATCGAGTGCCATCCTAAATTTAATCGATGTAACAAATGAATGTGTTCGATCTCTAGAAGTTCTTAATTTATAAAGTTGAGAATTTATCAGAAACCATGATCGTGTTTTTAATTGTCTGAAAGTTGGATAAATCAACTCGTTATTGGTGGGAAAAAGAACTGACTAATTCCGAAGAATTTGGTACTTTAAATCAACTGCTTTCGTTTTTGCAAAGCCAAGGGAGAATCCTTCAATACAGTAAAATAAAAGAAAAAGAAATTAAAAAGAGTCATAACTTTCAAAATAAAGTTACGACTATGCTTTCTACATCTAATGCTAAAAACTCAAAATTTAAATGCGTAAAATGCAAGAGTCAAGATTTTCATGGACTATATAGATGTCCTGAATTTCTAAATCTTTCCGTAAAAGATAGATGTGAATTCGTGAAAAAACATTGTCTTTGTTTCAACTGTTTAAAATCTCATGCAGTACGAAATTGTACGTCTACCTTCAGGTGTCAAAAATGCTCGAAGAAGCATTCCACATTGCTTCATTTCGAGATCGAGAAACTAAACATCAGCGAAATAGGGGATAGAAACGGTCAAGGCCACGGAGATAGTCATCGAGTCTCAACCCAAACGCCGTGAGCTTTGACTTGTGCAATAATCGTAGTATATTTTCCGGAGCAGCAGTGAAAGTAAGAGATGAAAGAAAAATAAAAACGGTGATACTTTCAACTGCGATTATATTCGTTAAGGATCGTTACGGAAATCTGAAAAAGGCCAGATGTCTGATAGACTGTGGCAGTATGTGCTCGATGGTAACCATTGAGTTAGCAGATTTATTGCAAATAAAAAAAGAAAAAATATCCGTAGCAGTATGGGGCTTAAATAATGCCAAAATAAATGTGAATTCTAGAGTTAGCGCGGTAGTGTCTAACGGAAGTGACTTTGAGATAAAATTAGAGTTTTTATGCGTACCCAAAATTTGTAATATGATTTCAATTAATTCGTTACAAATTCCAAAAGAGAATTTACCGAGTAATATTAAACTCGCCGATCCTGAATTTTACCGCCCAGGTAACATAGATGTGCTTTTAGGTGCAGATATTCTATCAACTCTTGAGATCCGGGCAAATTCAAATGCCCAATTCTAAGATAATATTTCATAATTCAGTGTTTGGCTTAATAGCCACCGATAGTGCTTCAAATTCCAAACCTCAAAATATACAACAAGCTCATTGTGGGCTTATTTATGATTGTAGTGACATAGGAAATGAAATCCAAAAATTTTGGGAGCTCGAATCAGTAGGAATTAAAGATTATCCTGATTGCAATGAGGTTGATCAGTCTTTAGAGACATTTGAAAAAACTGTTTGCTACAAAAATAATCGTTATGAGGTTGAACTACCGTGGAAGAGGAATTGGAATGAGCTTAATGATAATTACAGTGTTGCAAAAAAGAGGCTAGATTCCCTTGTGCGGAGATTTAAGAAAAATCCTGATCTAAATTTGCAATATCGGGAAACCTTTCGTGATTATGAGGAAAAAGGCATAATAGAAAAGGTGACTAATCCTGAGAAGCTTACGAACAAACCAGTCTACTATTTGTCTCATCAGTCAGTGTTTGGAGATGATAGTTCAACCACAAAAATGCGTATTGTTTACGACGCGAGTTCAAGTCAAAGCTTTCAACACTTGAGTTTAAATGACTGTCTTTGGCCTGGCCCAAACTTGAATTCCAATATATTTGACATTCTAATAAGTTTCAGACTGTACAAAATCGCAATCACATCTGATATTGAGAAACCTTTCTTACAGTTATTGCTAGCTGAAAAAGACAGAGATGCAGTGCGTTTCCTATGGACAGAAAATGATACACTCCAAGTGTATAGATTTAATCGTGTACTCTTCGGAGTAAGATTCAGCCCATTCCTCCTTTCTGCTACCATTAAGACGCACCTGAAAAAATTCCATGAGGAGTTCCCGACCACTACAGAATGTCTGGAGCGATCTTTCTACGTATTTTGTATGCGGAGCTAGCAGATTGCAAGATGTATTGGAAATTTCTACGCAAGCTGTATCCATAATGTCCGAAGCTAGTATGGTGCTGAGAAAGTGGACAACAAATAGCGACGAACTGATGCAGTTGTGGAAACGTGAAGTTTAAAAACTCATCTGCAGGACAATCCCATTAGTCAGAGTACCGATTCAACCAAAGTTTTAGGGATGCTGTGGGATACTGTTAAAGATCACCTGCTCGTAGGAATGCAGAGTTTAATGGATAGTCTATCGAACAACGAGAACACGAAACGTTACCTCCTACGTGCAATATCAAAGATATTTGATCCTCTAGGTCTTCTTACTCCATTTACTATTCGTGTGAAGTGCATCCTCTAGATCTTGTGGAAGAAGAAACTCTCTTGGGACGAAGAACTGCCCCCAGAAAGTTGTGGTGCCAATGGATGTCTGAGGTGCCTCGTCTTCCTCAGCTGCAGATTCCCAGATGTGTACTAGGTTGTATTGAAGAACCCACCGATGTCTTCGAATTGCATTGTTTTTGTGATCCAAGTCAAAAGGCCTATGATGTTGTCATATATGCGAGAGTTGTGAAAGATTGCAGTGTTGAAATTAATCTTCTAGTGTCCAAAAGCCGTGTTACTCCTCTTGCCAAAATAACCTTGCCGAGACTGGAATTACTTGGTGCATTGCTCGCAGCTCAACTAGCAAGCAAAGTTAAGGCAATCGTCGATCTCAAAAGACCTTCTAAAGTTTTCTTTTGGACCGATTAAAAAATCACCCTTTATTGGATTAAAGGATCCAGTAAGAAGTGGAAGTCCGTCATAGCCAATCGAATGACTGAAATACAGAGTCTGTGTGATGCAAGTGCCTGGTCTCACTGTCCTGGCAAACAAAATCCTGCTGACCTCTTAAGCAGGGGTGTCAGTGTTGATGTTCTATTAAATAGTGATCTATGGTGGAGAGGACCTGAATTCTTGAGAGATGTTGACTTTCCAGCAAATACAGGTTATGGTGATACTTCAGTTTCACTGAGTGACATTTCCAATGAACTAAAGAAAGGTTGTGACTATTCTCCACTTACCTTTACTATCCTTAATCATAATACCTTGACTGATGATATTCTTAAAATAAGTAATACCTATATAAGTATAATTCGTGTCATGTGCTACGTATTTAGATTTATACATAATGTTAAAAATAGTAAAAGATTTTCAGGTCATCTTAACATCAAGGAACTTCAACAAGCTGAAATGAGTGTAATTCAACTGGTTCAACAAAGTGAGTTTGCAGAAGAGATTAAAAATTTCCAAAAGGGTGTTTCAGTTTCCATTAATAGTAAGGTAAAATCTTTAAATTGTTTTTTAGATGAGAATGGTATATTACGAGTTGGAGGCAGATTAACATATTCAGACCTGAGTTTAAATGAAAAACATCCAATTGTTCTGCCTGCCAAGCACCCTCTTATAGTAAGATATTATCATTTAAAATATTTGCATGCTGGTTCTAATGCTTTATTATATCACATTAGACGTAAATTTTGGATTTAAAATGGTAGAAGTGTATGTAGAAAAGTTATATATCAATGTATTTCTTGTTTTAAAAACAAACCTGTGTTACAGAATCAAATTATGGGAGATTTATCCAAGGAACGAGTTACAACTTCATTTCCCTTTTTTTATGTTGGCATTGATTTTTGTGGACCCTTCTATATAAAGTTCAAAAAAAAATGGAAGGGAGTATTAAATAAAGTGTATGTTTGCATATTTGTATGCTTAGGTACAAAAGCTATCCACTTGTATTTTGTATCTGACCTTACATCAGATGCATTTATGTTTGAAACGTTTTTTTAGTCGTAGGGGAAAATCCTCAAAAATATTTTGTGATAATGCTAAGAATTTTGTTGGTGCCAGCACTGAACTGAAAACATTGCACAAAATGGTAAGTCACCCAGATGAAACTTTAGCTAATTTTCTTCTAAGTGAAAATATTGAATGGAAATGTATACCTCCCAAATCACCGAATTTCGGTGGTCTGTGGGAGTCTGGGGTTAAATCTTTCAAATATCATCTGAAACGTGTTATTAGTAATGCTAATTTGACTCTCGAAGAATTTCTCACAATAATGATTAAGATTGAAGGTGTTTTAAACTCAAGACCCCTCACACCCCTGTCAACCGAATTCGACAATTTTGAGACCCTGTCACCAGGTCATTTCCTCATAGGTAGACCTTTAACTTCAATTATTGAGCCTAGTCTCATCAATATATCGGAGAATAGACTTTCCAAGTGGAAAAAGATAACAAAATATAGCCAACAAATTTGGAAGTTATGGAAAAAGGATTATCTGAATATTCTACAGCAGCGTAGTAAATGGATGTTTTCCAAAAATAATGTAAAACTAGGTGAACTTGTGTTAATAAAAGATGAAAATATGCCAAGTGTAAAGTGGCTAACTGGTAGAATATCC
>JAPMOQ010061899.1:0-17063 GCA_026543055.1 Argiope trifasciata
GTTGTCCAAAACTATTTGTATCTGTCTCAGAAAATTCAAAATCACGTTGGGATTTGTTCTGTTACTTAGCTGAACAGAGTTGGGAAACTGTCTTTGAAACTAGTTACTCATCTTTAGAACTACTTCAGAAAATTATTGCTAAGACTTGGAAGTTTGGAATTCGGCCTGTCACTGTGTCAGCTTGCCATGGCACCAGCTCCGTACTTGCCAAAAGTGTGAAAATTTCTCAAAGTGCCTGTTCGAAAACAGGTAAAATCATGATATTTTTATCGGATGGATTGACTGGAACTATAGTTTTGTTTCCTTCGAAATTAGAAGAAAGAGCTGTTGCCACTACTGACATTTTAAAAAAGTGTATCGATTTTTCTAAGGCAAAACTTAACAAGCCGAATTCCAAACGAATGTTTATATTTAATTCAGTGAAAAAGATGGTTACTGTTCCTTCCCAGATTTCTGGTAGGTACTCAAATTATCTGACTTTAGACCAATTCAAAAACAGTATTGTAAATGTGTCAAAAATTCCATTCATGCCTATGCTTCATACGTATGACTTCAGCCAGAAATTGCTGAAAAAATATTTGTCTACTGTTTCTGAATGTAAACATACTTATTTCCCTGGTAATCAGTTGTTACTTTTAGCTTAAAAATTTCTGCTGATTTCTTACTATTTATTATGTATATTATTAAAGATATTATCTATTTTACAGCCTGATTTTTTTTGTCTCATTACTTTTAAATTTCTATGACTTTTTAATATGAGATAAATTATTGAGAAATTCTTTTTACTCTATTTCTGAATAATCTTAGTGAAATATTTTGAATTATTTTACTATGATTGACTTCATAATCTTATCATTTATCTAATTTTTAAAAGTTCAAAAACTAAAGATAGCATAGATTTCTAACTGTTTGGATGCTTATCGATAAACTGAGAGAACGTGTTTAAATGTTATCTGCATAACTTCACATAAGAATTTTCTTATTAGGCTTCTTTTATTATTTCTTAATTTCAAAAGTGTATGGAGTGTCTATATAAAGAATAAATAAAATGGTGTTTTAAAATGAATATGTCTATCCAATTGAAAATCAAATTTATGTACCATACTTTTAAAATGAACTATTATACACCAAAAAAGAATCCCTAAGTCTCTTTGTTATCTATTTTAAAGTATCAATAACATTGTGTTGTTGATTTTTTATTTTAAGTATTAGATTACTTAAGAAAAATTGATAAGTGGGCTATTTGATGTATAATATATTTTATTACATCAATATATATCTAGAATACTAATAATAATCTTTTATTAATCAAAATATATCTAAAATAATAATAATTATCTTTTATTAATCAAAATATATCTAAAATATATTTTGATAACTAAAATAATTTTACCTGGAAATGCATTTTCCGTGATAAATATTTATACCTGTCATTTGTCTAGTGTTTTTATAACAAATACTTTTTTTTTATTTTATGACATTAAAGGTTTAGATTAAGTAATTATAAAGAATTTAAGAATTATTATTACATATAAGTAAAAAATAAAATGCTGTAGTATAAATATACGAAGCATTAATTCCTGGAAGTTTTCAGTTTTAATTATAGTTCCGGATTAATAATTTTTATTATAAATTATAATTATTTAGGGATCTGATACTTTTTTTGTTTTTATTATTTTCATTCAATGGTAATGTTAATTAAATATTATTTTTTAAAAAATGTGTCGATGTAGAATTACCCTCTTCCCAAAATTGTTTGTGTGTTGGAATTATAGCGTTAAATTTATTACTTATTTTGCTTACTGAAATACTTTTGCCATGGAAGATAAAAAATTAGAATTAAATAATAAATAATCTTATGTCTAGAGTTCTGTTGCGTTTATTATTTTCTGAGATGAAAAATATACCATTTTTTATGCCATCTTCCATTATTATAAACTATGATACTGATGTTCAAGTTGCTGTACTTCAAGCCACTTATAAATAAAACTATCGACTCAACACAAAGAGTTCAACAGCTTGCTTTCTGAGCGTAATCTCGAACTTGATGTTTTGAATATATTTTTCCTGATTTTTGGCAACGATAAGATAGAAGTCAGATGTTGACAAACGCCGAAACGTGACGAGCAGCGGCAGATGCCAAATTAATCGCCGAGTGGTGCACGTGACGTGTGAGTGCCTCCCTTGCACATGTGTACTGCCGTCCCCTTGCACCCTCTACTGCATCCTTTCCTCAACTCCCCCATTGCTCCATCCCTACATCCGTTCTAATTTCTCCGTATTTATTTCATGGAACCGGCTGGTTTTCGTTCTTTTTTTTTCCATGTTGAGGTAAAAGAACGCCACTACACATGTTTCAGGATAATTTTTTTTTCCTTATTCAAGATAATGTGATTCTGTAATTATTTTTTCAAGAAAATGTGCTTTTGTAAAATTTTTACTGTAATCATTCATTTCATGTCATGTACGAAACGTTGGGAAAAAAAGGAAGGAAAGGGAAAAGAAACGGTCTATGTTTTTGAAAACAATAATTTTATCGAATATAGAGAATTAAATAAACAATTGGAACTAAATAATATTTCAACAAAACATAAATTTTATATGAAAAAATGATAATCAAATTACGTCTTTCAAATATAAATTTTTAAAGTGATAAATTGATTTAATTTCTTTTTCTTCAAATGTCTTAAGATATTTTTAGACCTTAGAAACCTTAAACCTTGAAAAAAAAAAATAAGGCATCAATAATAAATCAAATTTAATTTTTTTTTACTTTTCAGTTTTAATTTATGGAACTGATAACTGAAGATTTGAATATATATTTGATTTTATCTTAAAAGCTCACGTGCTATTTCCTTCATATCTATTTACTCATTTGTAAATAGATAAATATATATGAAAAGCTTTAAATTTAATTTTAAAATGTTTAATATTTTTTTTTTGTGATCATCGCCAGGGTTTTTCTCCTGAACTATTAATAGTAATATCATTATAATATTTTATTTCATTTGAGAAAATTAATTAAACGTAGTTAACACAAGCAAATTTTCAAAACATCTTTGATATTTAACCTAACGTTCTGAGCATCCAAAAGAAATCATTAAAACTCGTCTATCTCATTTCGGTTTTCAAAACACTGTCGAAGCTTTTGTAAAAGGAAATGGAATTTTTCATATTATTTAAATTGCATTGTTTATACTTAATAAAATATTGAAAAATTCATTAGTTCAGTCACCAAATAGATTTGATAAAAAATGTAATAAAGACAAATACATGTTGTTACTAATTCTAATCTCTCATTTCATCTGATAGCATTTAAAAATTAATTAATAACTTACTGCTGCTTCGATCTAATACATTTAAAAAAATTAATCTCGATTCAGATCTCGTAAAAGGATTGTGTGTAGGAGGAGGGGGTTAAAATAGATTTATTTGTATGGTTGTAGATGGCTGTTCTTTATATTTCACTAATATATTGATAGAGAAACTTGTTTTACTCAATTGCTTATACTTAAAAAAAAATTACTTAACTTTCTTTCCTAATGCATTTTAAGGCGTTTTGAGCCCTATTTGTTTCATTTTATTGAAATTGCAATCAATATCGGATAAGGATGTTTTAACTTTCTAAATTTGATTAAAAACTCGTGTTATTGCTATTTAATATTAACATAAAATAACTGTTTTAACTTAAAGGAAACCAGCTATTTCATCATATCTTCATAGCATCCTTGTTTATAAAAAAAAGAAGAAATCTACAATATTTTGAAGTTTATTAATGCTTTCTAATACCAGTAATTTGACGACAAGGAAAACTAATATAAAAACAAGTGGCATCCACACTTAAGAAACATTTGAAATCCTATTCTAGTTTTTAAGGATATTTTCTGGCCTTCGTTTTCGAGACTGGTTAATGAATTTATTTTTTAAGGGGGGGAGGCAAAAAGATGCTTTCCTGTTTACTGTCGGAATATACGGTAACATTGAAAGTTTTTTTTTTATTATTATTGTTATATAAACTGTGGAGGAAGGAACTTAGGAAAAAATTGCTAGTTTATCTTGCTAATTTTCTTGGAATTATGTTTTTGGGTATTGGCATAATAAATGTATTTGTAATTTTTCTTAAATTTTTTCCTACCGAGTATGCCATTTCGTGTAAGGAAAAATTACTCAAAACTACATTTTAGCATTTGGTTTTTATGTAAACCTCGAAACTAAACAATCAAAATAGTAATAATTAAGAGTGAAATTAGTAATAGTTATTTCATTAATATGTTAATCATTTTAAATTATTTAAAAAAGATTAGGTCTCATTTTTAAGTGTTATATAGGCACAAGAAGGTCTTAGCAAATTTTAGCATTCCTAAGTATTAATAATTTGACATCCTAGCAGAATCGTATCTAGAAATTTGGGTGTTAATGATGCAGCGAAATTATCAGCTTAATAAGGTAATTGAAGAATGAAAAACTCCTGTTCACTGATTCTCACTTTGCAATTCTCTGTATTTGAATTATAAAGTGATCTTTGATGGCCTGCTTTGGGCACTGTTATTTGTATGCATGATCATTTTTAAAAATAATGTTATAAGTATTAAAAAAATGATTCATTCATTAATTTTCTATATTTACATTTTTCTGAATTGATATAGATGTTTATGAAACGTTATGAAATTAGTGGGTCTTCAGTTAGAAGCTCTGATCATTAAGAATTATATTGAAAGTTAAGAATTATATTGAAATTAATATTTCAATAGAAAAGTGAGGTTTGACTTGGAAACTGTTCTTGATTTGTTCTTGTGATTTTTAATTAAGGAACAAAAAGTACTAAATTAATTGATTAAACTAAGTTAAAAAAATAATGTATAAAAATTTTAATTAAATTCCTACTTAGGTCGACATAAATTTTTTTTTATTTTAGTTGCATTTTATTAAAAATTATTTAACAAAAAATATTATCAAAAAATTATTGATTTTGACAAGAATTGAACTCGCATTCTTCACCTTCACGTGAAAAATACTGAAATCCCTGCATTTTACCGATTGAACTACTCCTCATTGACTTCAATTTTCATTACAAACTGCTAAAAATCTATTTAAAATGTTTAAAATTAATTAAATTTAATGAAGGAATTAATATTTGGAAAAAAGGCTGCATTAACATCCAGTGTCATCCACTGCAGGTTTTGAAAAATGTATTTGAACTTCAGTGACTGAATAAAAAGTATTTTATTCACGATCGAACATTTGAACAAGCTGTATAAATAAATATATAGAGACGGAGTGTGAACTTATAATAGGAATTGAAAAATAGGAAGAAGAAGCTGTGACTCGAGGGAAAATTTTACCTAAAGGACGAATATTTCTTTGGGATCCACTGATTTTCAACATCATCTAAAAGCTCTTAATTCCTCTGTTAACAACTAGCTAGTTCAGTGAAATGCAAAACCCAAATGAAGCGATGATTATAAGGAAAAATGTTTCTAACCAGGAAACTACACTAATTAACATACTTGAAAAATATTTTTTTAAAAAAATTGGCCTCTTTTATTTCATGGCAACAAAAAAAAATCTCCAAGGGATTTCTTTCGCTTGGAAAGACATCCCGTGTAATGCTGGTATCGCCTTGTAATCTCTAGGCATATGGCATTTTCAAGCTCTACTTACTTTATTCTCAGAAAATGACGTTCAGCAATGTGAATGTTGCCGTCTGGACTAGACAGCTTCAAAAGAAATCTCCCAATGCCTTCTTTCACGATGAAAATGACCTACCCGTTTAGTATCTGATGAAAGCAGTTTACTGTTTTTCAATATCGGAGTAAATAAACAAGGAACCGATTAGACCTTCACAACACGAAAGTCCAAGAAACGTGAAAAAAAGAACAGGTTGCACAGGGAAATGGAACGAAAATGAAAGAAAGAAAAAAAATGTTTGTTCTGTAGACCATGTATGGACAGGAGAATACTGTGTCCCTGTTGCTGCTTATACAGGGCAAATGGGCCAAGGCAGGGTCAAAACCAATCGCTCAATGGGTGCTCGGTGTCTGTGGTCTGGCCAAGATCAGATCGAGGAAAACAGAGAAGATAAAACAGTGTTTTGTTTTATTTTCTTCTTCTTTTACTTTTTTTTAAATACGTTTTTGGTTTCGTGAACTTGCACCGAAGTACATCCGCGTGGAAGGAGCGAAGGAAGTGAACTTGAAAAATCAAAGGACTTTCTGTTTTGTTGAGAAGAGTAGAATGGCTCGATTGTGTGACCATAGCGGGAAGTCATTGTTCGTGCGAAGTAATTAACCAGAGAAAATATGGAAGATCTTTGATTTGAATATTTTGATAAATGACTGACTTTATCATAGATTGTTGTATCTATTTCATTGAATTAATTTTTGAACAATCTTTTAAGTTGGACGCTTGAAAGAATTTATTTGAAATCCTAATCTTCTTGTAATAAAGCTTTTGAAATCAGTTTTTAATAAGCTGGAATTGAAAAGATAATAACTAATAAGTTCTTAACCACTTGACATATTTAAACTTGTCTTTACTTTTTAATAAATTTTGGATTGATTACTAACAAAAATAATTCGTAAATAAACGTTTTTTCTGATAGTTTACAAGACATTAATTATATATATTTCTCATTTCATTCGATATTCCAATCTCAAAAAAAGTTTTAGAGAAAGAGAGGGGGGAAAAAAGGAGAAAACACTGTAGTTTTTGGTTTTTTTTTAAGCTTCTAAATCAATATGCGAAGACGATTCTTGTATTATTTTCGTAAAGATCATTTACTCTTTTTAAAATTATTGGAAAGTTGAATGTCGTTAAAAATAAATGTTGCCTTGAGTTAATTACTTTAATAGTATACATCTGTTCAATGTTTCAAGGCTCTTGTTGAGAAAAACAAATCGATAATCATATTTCAAGTTTAGTTAATTAATTTTCAAGCTATTTCCACTTATGCTTTCTTTATATGGTATGTAGGGTTTTTTTTTTTGTATAAGAATTGAATGTTTTTTTAATCCTGAAACAACTTTGCACACACAGACATAGCAAAGTAATTATTTACATGTCAAGATAAAAGTACTATTAAATAAATTCTTTTGCAGCATCCTTATATTTATTAAGTAAATATACCCAAGTAACTTCTGCTGAAAGTAAAAAGGATTGGTAGATAATTGAAATAGCGTTTTAAAGAACAATATTTTGATGACTTTATCTAAATTTATGATGAGGTAATAATTTTCATTATATTGAAAAAATCACAACTTTTCAAATTCTTGTCACATATCTTTTTATTCAATATTTTCAAACACGAAGTTCTATGCAAAATTTAATCACACAACAGGATTCCTGCAAAACAATTAAAACTACAATAAAAATGTACTAGTGAATTATTTGTCTTCATTGAATTCTAAATATAGTGAATATGTATATTTTCCTGTTTCTTTCTTTAAAGAAATAACCTTGAAATTTTAATTAAAAAAATAATAATTGTGATTATTTTGTTTACTTTTTATTTAAAAACTTAAATGTGTGGCGCGAACATCCGAAAAAGATACTATCTAGAAACAGATGAATGATTCCATTTATTTGAAAATTCCAAAATAAATATAAAAATATAATAAGACTGAAAAATCTTATCATAATTTATCAAATTCTTATTTAAATTTAAAAAATATTAAAATGGAATTTTTACATTCATCATTATTTATTATTTTGTATGCAATTCAAACACTACAATAAATACTGATTTTTCATGATTATAAAGATTGAATAAAATTTAGATATAAATAAAATAATGGTATTTTATTCCAAATTTATATAGAAATAGATTGAAAATGTGAAGATTCTTCCATATTGCTAAGTACATAATAAAAACTGTTCTTGGAATAAGTACATCAAGAACACGAATTTTGATTTTTATCAGCTATCATCAGTTACTTCGAGACTGCATTCCCGCTGCCTCCCAACTAACTTCAGAAATTTCAAGGTGTATTAATAAAACAGGAGACCGCAAAAATGCGGGGTTTTATTTATTTATTTTATTTCTACTAGAGGCGTTCAGGTAGACGTAGAACCCTTATCTGAATCACGTGTTATTTTTAATCTCTGTCATCCTAAAAAGTGTGAAGAACTGCTCGACATTCGCCTCTGTGCCTATTTTTTCTTTCTTGTTCTTAGTAAAATGTCTTAATCCTTCGCGACTGAGTTATGTAGTTCTGTTTTGAGAGCCACTTCGCTGTCACCGTGCTGTATCTCTGCAGATAGTGCTTAGTGGGTTATACAGTGCCTATGTTGATGGGCGACCTGATGTCTGCTAGATAAGTTTTTCGTGTAAGAACGAGAATTTTAGCAAGTTTTTCAGATTTAAGACGTTATTCTTAAAGTGTGACTGCATCAATAAACGTGAGAAATTAGAAGTTCTTTTAGATTTTGGATAGCAGATAAAAACAGTGCCATTATTTTTTCTTGGCTGTTTACCTAAGTTAAATCCTGTTAGATGGTATTTGGATTATCTTAAAATCTGCAGCAGTTATGTTTGATATTTATTTTTGGTAAATATTTTACCGGTAAGCTTAGTTTGTGGCTACTATTTTGGTCATCTTATTAAGCTGTTTTTTCTCAATAAAAAAGAAAGGAAATTGATTTCGTTAATATGTCAGGAAGTGATAATAACTGAATGTTTTCTTTTAATAAATGAAATTCTTTTGGAAGACTTTTAATCGATGTTCTAAATAAGTGAAATTTTTATTATAAGTAACTATCTGTTGATTTCAAGTTATTAATTTCATTCAATTTTTATAAAAGAAATAAATTATTAAAATTACCGATTTTTCAATTACACGATTTGTTTATTTTGTAATTAGTAGCAGAATTTCATTTTAAAAAAATAAAAGAGGAATTGAAATTTGTATCAGAATGATTCGTTGTTGCTGTTATAAAAAACTCCAAGGCATAATTCGTGATTTCTAAAAGAAAAAATACAGAAGAAATGTGGAAAATCTACTGAATACTCTTTAAAAAAAAGAAATAGAAGGAAATAACACTTCCGGCTTGAGTTTGTACATCTTCTAATGTTTTTAAAGAAGTATATCTGAACATATCCAGTCATGTTGACATTAGGTGCGCCGTCTAAAACACACGGAGGAGAAATAGCTACTTTAAGAAAAAGTAGCAAACGTTTTAAATTCCGTCGTCAAGTGCTCTCTGCTACGTTTGCTCTAACTCTTTCGTTGAACCACTTCTTCAAGAAGTTCGGAATGTACCAATTGGAGGAAATGAGGGTAAGTACACTAGTTCAAGGCGCTGAAGTCCACTTCATTGCACGCCAACGTACAATTTAATAAGGTTTCATAAATATAAACACGCCCTACTTTTACACATCAAAATAATGCTATGTTTTTTCGGTACAATACCGTTCGTAAAGTATACCATTTAGAATTCCATAAAGATGCAGCATTGAACTTCTTCCCAATTTTAGTGTGTGTTCTTTAGTGAATATTTTTTAGTTTTAGTCTGTCAGTGCTTACCTGCTGACCGCTAGAGCTGAATTATATTTGAAATATCATGAGATATTTTCTCAAAGGAAATCCGTATGTGTGTGTCATCGACAATATAATAAACTGTAATTTCTTTTATGAAGGTCATAGAGTATTTTTAGAATAATATTTTGTGCAATTTCTAAGTAGTAAAAATTAGATTAGATTTATCTTCGAAAACTATTAATTAAAAGCTGTTTTATGTGTTTTATTAATAAGTTTGCGCGTATAAAATGAACTTGACTTCCGTGAGCGCCAAAATATAATTTTTTGGAAGTTCAATAAGTATGAATAACCTGCATAAAATAAATTCTAATTCAGATTAAAGTAATAATAATATAGTAAATTCGGTTAAAATATTTTCTTTATATAATTAATTTAGGACATAGTAATTAAAAAAACTAAACGTTTTTATTTTAATTAATTTAATTTGTAAATTGTTTAAAACATTTCTATGCCGTAAGTCTGTTGATGAAAATTTGTAATTCACATTCTTTTATTCCAGTGTTATATAATCTTCATTAATTCATATCGTTTACATAATCCGTGCAGTAAATTAAATTGGCCATATTTATTATATAGTTCCATGATTTTATTATTATTTATTATTCCTGACAAGCAAGATTCGAGGAAAACTCCAGAAATAAAATAAATCTTACGACGCATACAAAATACTTATACAAAAATAGTAACGTAATTTATGACTAATATTTCTGGTAAACATTTTAAATTAAATGTTACAGTTTAGTTGGCTCAAAAAACTTCATTTTGGCACACTTTCCAATCACATTGCCAAGTGTGTAGGCAGCTTAAATGATAAGGAGTGATATAAAATAATGTTAAAACTAACATTATGCAAAAATAGTTTTATAAAACATACAATTCGTGTTTTCATTCGATGTTGGGAGAATAAAAAATCATAGTTGTGTAATGTTTTTGATTTTTGCTATTTTATATACAGACTATTTAAATTACTAAAATGGCAGGATATTTATTTTTCTAATTCATTTACTTTAATTTATCGTAGAACTTTTGCTTATTAAATTTTCGCATTATTTATGGTGGAAGCTATAGAATTATAAAATTCAAATAAATGTAAATGATCATATATACTGTAGAAAAGTTAGCGTTTAGTTGATTTGATAGAGTTTATGAATGCAAAATGGAATTTTCCATTTTTATTAGTTGAATTTATTTTTAAAAGGAATAAATATTTACTTGTAAATTATTTCTCCTATTCAAAAAAGAATTCCTCATAATTTATTCATTTTAATTTTCATACTTGTTAGTCTCATAAAGGCCCGTTGGCCTGGTGACATGATCTCGGTTTCGCCTGGGTTCCAGATTCAAAACCCGATCCCATCGAAGAACCATCATTTAAGCAAGTCTGTTGCTTGCTAAATATTTCGGAGCAGAATGTCCTGTAGCTGGTGTGGTGCTGAAGTTTGGAAACTCAAATGTTGCTTTCGTTTTCTGACCACAGTTCAGAATTACAAGCTCCGTTCCAAAATATATCTAGAGTTGTTTTAAAACAGTACGTTAGTATAACTAAACTAGACTTTCTAAGTACCCTTCTGTAAGGAAAATTAAGAGAAGTATTGCATCAATTATTTTGCTATTGTTTCTTTTTTATATATATTTATTTATCTTGGGGCTGCAATATTTTATGACTAACTTGAAATAGCGAATATTTGCAATATTTAATTAACGGAATAATTTGATCCCCCTCCTCTTTTCTTCTTTTTTTCTGTGATTCCTGTAGATTAACTTTTGCTAGTTTTTTTCATCTTCCAAAAAGTTCATATTTCTATTTATTTTTTTTAATAAATCATTTTCAAACAACATCCTATTTTTAGGCTTAGCGTGATCTACAAGGCAAATAATTTCAGAACGTGCAACTCAAATTAAATTCGGATGGTAATCCGAAAAGGTGATTGTGAAAGAGATCCAGGAACTGATAAGCTTCCTTTCTAAAAAGTCTGCATAATTAAGGAAGAAAATTATTTCTTTTCGTAAAGTATTTCTTAACTGTCAGCTTAATGACTCCAAACGAATTCCATGCCTTAAGACCTTGGAAATGGTTATCATCCTCAATAACTGTATATTAGTTCCCCCATTGATCCTTTAGCTTCAATTGTCATGGAAAGACAGACGACCTTGCATCTGATAATTGGATATCGGAAAGAGTAAACTACCCCTTTTAAATAATTTATTTTAATAACCGGGTATTCCAACAGGATCTTCTCTTCCTGATCCTCCCTCCCCAATGGAAAGTGTTGTCTTAGCGGTTCTTATATTACGCTGTGACGTCATGTTTTGTGTGATAATGCAGCGTAATAAAGTAACTCTTTTCGGAGGAGATGAAAAAGAATAGTTCGCTGACCTTAACTTTGGCCATTTTGATAATTACAATTCTTCGGAACTCGCTCGCTCTCTTGCTGTTCTGTTTAAAAAAAAGAAAATGCCGGCTCTGGCTGTAGTTAAAACAGCTGGAACAAAACTAATTTCGTGAGTCCAGCTTGCAAAGTATTCTTGTTTTTGTTGGTAGTTTCTTTGCTCGCTGCTTCTCATTAATTTTATTTCATTTTATTTATTTAAGAATTGAATATTCATCTCGTTTTCGGAACTGTGGTTAGTATTTTTTTTATCAAAAAGTTTAATCTAAGTTGACTTTCGGCATTTCATGATCTAATCACTTTCATTGTTTAAATATTTACTTCTCATGAAAAATTTAAAATTTTATCATAAATTTAGAGGTTAATCGAATAAAATTTTTGTGCATTTTAGTTTAAAATTAATTTATTTATATCATAGTAAAAAATTACATAGAATTATTCAAAATTAAGTTTTACATAAAGTGTTTTCTTTGTTTATTTAAATACCTTACTTAATTTTTTAGTTGTAAACTAATACCTTGATTCATTTCAAGGATTTAATTCCATTAACATATAAATGCAGTTGATTATTAATTATATAAATTTTATTTTTATAATACTGATTGTATGTTTTACAAAAAATATCCATTTCGAAGTTTAATTTTGAAAAAAATCTCTATCTTTTAACTATTAACTTTTTTTAATAGGAAATTCAAAGAGTGGCATCTTTTATAAACTGATAATTATAATAAATACTAGTGCAGAACAACTGAACTGAACTGAACAAAATATTACTAATAAATGACATTATTTTAACTCATTTATTCTAAACAAATCATTATTATTGATGCTTTTTAATGTAGGCAATATTTTCAGTGCAAATGTTACCAAGTTTCAAATTGCTTTTTTATTTTTCTTACTATTTGGTATGTATATTACTCTTTGTAGTCGTAATGATATCAAAAAGACAACTAAGTCCATGAATGTTATTTTAATAGAGCTGGATAAATATAAATGCATTTTGTTTCTCTTATCGAATTTATGCTTCAACTTGAAGCCAAATTGTTTGTTATAGTTGTATAATAAATATTAGCGTTACAGATTATTGTGAAAATTTGATATTTTTTTCGTATTGAAATTATCAAAGCATATCCTTTTGTGTACTAGCTTTCACTTTGAAAAAATATTTTTACTTCTAGTTGATTTATTCTCATTTTAATCTAGGAGCTTAAAAAATGTTTTAATTAAGGCTTAGTGTATCTTTTTGTTATTTTGTTCCCCCTGAATAACCGTTTCGGATTTGTGCATCTGTTAAATTTTGGGTTACCCACAAGGGATTTGATTGTCATCACTGTTCACTATTTCTCCCTCCACTTTAAGAGGGCTTGGATTCTAGGGATAAATTAAATCCCTCATTGTTATCTGCCTCAAGGGATTTGTGGTACTTCAACCACTAATCATCCAACCCTTTAACAGAGTGTGGGAACAGTACAATTGCCAGTATTCCGTGGTTCAATACAAAAAAGTGGGGATTGGAGGAGGAAGGGTGAAAAGGAGAATTTAAATACTTTTAACCCTTAAACTACATGATCCTGTAACAATACTGAACCCCGTGGTGTTCGATCTTTTCTTGTCATCTGGCTGAAAAGTATATTCCATACAATCGTTTTACAGCTGCCAGCATTGGACTTAATTTAATTTTCAAAGTAAATGATTTGAGACGTACTTTTTTTCATACTCCACTGTTATCCAAAGAATAATAATTTGATGAAAGTATTATCTCTAGCGTAATTAAAATTTTCATTTAAAATTCAAAAAAGTCCCATGAAAGTAATTAAATTTTTCATTGACTTAGAAATCAGTTCCGTGGCGCGATTTAATATGAAGTACAATCGGATGACTGCATTGTAGCACAAATACGATTTGTGAAGATCTATGATTTCGTTGTTTTTGTGAATTTTACGAGCAAGAAAATGGCATTTCATATTACTTCTTTGTACATAACTTTTATGCGGATGTAAAATATAATAGCATGCGTCACGTAAGTTAGTCCTTTAACTATCGTTTTATTTAGAATGAAACTAGTTTAATTTCGTACTGACCTTAAATCTCTGCACGGAATAATCTTAGAATGGAATCTTAAGTTTGCTCATTTAGATGGGATGAAACATTTTGAGAGATTATTTCTGTACTTGTATTTAATTACATGGCATTTTAATCAGGGAGGTCATATTTGTGATTAATTTAATTACGCATCATCTAATTAATGTTTTTTTTTAAAAAAATAAGGTGATCTAAAAAAGTGTGCATACCTCATCTAAATAACTAGTCTAAATACTTCAACACTCATTCTTTTTCTTTATGTGAAACAAAACTTTTGTCATTCTCTTTTAGTTCTCTGATAAATCTTCAGAACTTATATTGGAAGATCCTTCTGTGGTTGATTCAAAAATAAACTTAAGAAGTTATTTAATTAATTATAGCACAAATAATATGTTAGAATATGTTTTAAGTCACATATTTTATTTTTTAAAAAGAGATCTTATAAACTGCTATCACTCAAGAATTTAAGATTTTTGAAAAAGGGAATAAATTATGCTAATTATTATATATAAATTAATGAATTATACGCATAATTGTTTGATTGACATATTCTTTATATTAATATTAACAATAATAGTAATAGCTATTACAAATACTGTGAAAGTTTTCAATTACTAGAAATATCTACTTTGATTTATTATTATTATTATTCTGAAATGAAAAAAAATTGATTGAAATATGTTAATTAAGATAATAGAAAGGAAAAACTAATATTAAAAATAATAGCTTGTTTTACTTCGACAAAAATTGATTATGCATTTCCAAACAAATTTATTACCTGTCATATCCATTTAATCAATTTTAAATTTGTTTTCAAATATCTAATCTCATTATTAAGTAATTTTATGAAAATAATAAGTTTAGAGTGAAAAGTGGAGAAAGTTTTGTAATACTTACTTCGTATTATACGGAAAATTAATTATATAGAAACAAATTTTCTGATACTTATCTAAAATTGGTTTGTTGCAAAATGACATTAGTTATTAATTGTTGTTTTCGTAATAACAAGAATGCAGACCTGAAGAAAAGAATATATCAACGAATTGTCTTCAAAAACTTATACGAATTATTTTCAAGCTTTTAGTTTTCCTTAATAATTGCTCTTTGAGGTAGTGGCAATATAAGCATCGAATTATCCTGTAGAAACCTCTATTAACCTTTTAACCAAATATTTTCTCATTCTTGCTATTACTCTACTATTTGTTGTATTTCTTCTTTTGATTTAAAATTTTGGAAACTCGAATATGTATTGAACTGTATATTGTTCTGCAAGCTCTAAATGGATTGAAATTTCGTTTTTGTTGTAATATTTTTTATAATGTGAGTATGTCGACGAATTTACTCGGTCCCCACATCTGAGTTGCAACTATTGATGCTACACATCCCAATTTTTACGTTCAAATTCCAGTTACCTTACAAATTCCGACTACGTATATCGAATTGATTATTTTCATGTGAGAACTTGTTGTTTCGTTTTCTGGTTTTTAAAGTCTCAAAATGCCGTGGCAACAAATTGGCGACTTATCGTTTTTGAGGCTTCAATTTTTCGCTTTTAGGATTATTAGAAAATAATGCAGAAGGTTGTCATATTTAGTGATTTATCTCCAACTAACGATACAACTTGATTTCCAAATTATACATTCTTTGAATACGTACCCCCCCCCCCCCCTCCGATTGGGATGAAACTTTGAATACTTATTTCTTGCCCTTACAGGATGGTTATAGGTATAGTAAAATTATTTAATCTATAAAAATAAAAATGAATGTTTGTCTGTATGTCTCTTATGCGCTGTCGTACCGCTCATCCGATTGTGATGAAACTCTGAATACTTATTTATTACTGTTAGAGATGGGAAAAAAAAATTGCCGACCCTAAAGTCTGGAATAATAAAGTTTAAAACTGTAGAATTAATATTATTTACGCTTCTTATTTATATATTACACAATGTCAATAAATGTACTCATTTTCGATATGAAAATAAATATTATTCTTTCTATCCTCCTAATTAAACCAGACAGTTATTTTAAATTTCAAACGATATTTCCAAAATTATTTTTTCTGTGGCAGCAACGCGCCGGATACCAGCTGGTACTAAATAATTATTTATTTGGTTTTGTGTATGATTTTGGTATTTATCTTTTTTCCTTCAGTTCACATTAGGTTTTTTTTGGGGGGGGGGGGGAGAAAATTTTCTTACAAGAACAGAACGGAAACATAAGAAAATAAAATGGCGGATATTTGAAAATGAAAATGAGTTTTTTTAATTGAACAGTGAAGAGTTGAAGAAGTAATTTATCGCAACGAACTGAATTTCCGCAACAAATCCTTTCCAAGTTTTCAAGTTCAATCATAAATATATCAAAATACCGACATTTGACATAAACGTGGGATGGTATTTAGAAATATGGTTGCAATGTCCGAGCAGACGTGCTGTTACTAAATAACGAATGATCCGTCGGCATGTCACGCAACAGCTTCGAGGAATATGTTAAGTCTATCATTCATATTTTCTCTTCTTTTTGCTGTAGATAGGCATTTAATCCTATGTTTTCCGGGTGTCTCTTGTTGAAATACAAAGTCAATCTGAGAGATTAACATTTTTTTCTGTTGCTTAAATGGAATGCAACCCTTTAGGATTTCCTTAATTAAGAAAGAATTTCCAGCTGTATTTGCAATTCGTAGTGTGTTTTCCTTTGGGCTGTCTTTTCTAGTTAAGAAAAATACACTTTCCATAAATGAATTATCTTTGATGCATTTTCAGTTATAAATAGGCATTTGAATCTTGTGGAATTTCGATAATATTTCTCTACAGAATTTTGTAAGTTATATGTAAAAAAATAAATTTAAGAAAAATAATTTTTAAAACATACTTAAAGGTATTTTTTACATCATTTTTTTTTTGTCAAATTCGTTATTGTCCTGCTTCTAAGTGTTAATAAATTAATCGGTTAATTTCTGAAATTATTGAAATAATGTATTGACATCGAGAATGCACATTTCTAAACACTTTTTGCATAACTGAGGGAATAGTGAGGTCACTTTTGCATAAGTGAA
>JAPMOQ010061899.1:17073-39564 GCA_026543055.1 Argiope trifasciata
TGCATTTTCAGTTATAAATATGCATTGGAATCATGTGAAATTTCGATATTTCTCTACAAAATTGTGTAAATTATATGTAGAAAAAATAAATTTAAGAAAAACAATTTTTAAAACATACTAAAAGGTATTTTTTACATCTTTTTTTTTTCGTTAAATTCGTTATTATCCTGCTTTTAAATGTTAATAAATTAATCGATTAATTTCAGAAATTATTGAAATAATATATTGACATCGAGAATGCATATTTCTAAACACTTTTTGCATAAGTGAAGGAAAAATAGATTAAAAAATATCTTTTAGAAACATGAAAAAGTTAAAATCACAACTGTGCCAAAAAGGAGGTTAAAAAGTTGAATCGACTGAGATATATTAATTACTATATTAAGATATATTAATTAATATATATTAATTACTATTTTAAGATATATTAATTAAATATTAATTTGTTTTCCATTCATTTCATTGCTTCCAAAAAAGGTGAAAAAGTATTTTAATGCTATTACATCATGACACCATATCTTTCGTTGTATTCTTCTAAATATTCTTGTTTAAAGAATATTTAGAAGTATTTATAAATGTATAGTTATATATATAATATGAAGTATATATAATATGTATAGTTAAATTTTAATTCAAAATATTAGCATAAGTGAAGGATTAAAATTATCTATATCAATACACACATAAAATGACTTCGAAATTTTATAGATATTTTGCATATTTGACCTCCCATAATAACGTAAATTTTCGTCTTATATCTATCTCAAGCTGAAAGACTGTATATTAATATTTTGTAAAAATTGTAAATACACAAATTAAGCATTGTTTAAATTCAACAGCACAAACTAATTATTATATAGTTTCTTGGTTTTAAAAAAAATCAGAAAATAACCTGTTCCAGTAGAAATTGACCGTTCACATTTAATCTATGTTTTATCATTCATTACTTTAAATGAAAAAATTCATTAAAATGTTAATAATCCAAAAATAATTCCACACTCATCTACTAAGGGGAAAAAAAAAGCTTTGCGGTTCTTTTCGTTATTTTTATCACGATTCTCTCGAACTTTGACATTGACATATGGACTTGAATCTAACTTTATCTTTAAAAAAAATCCAGATGAGGCATTTTTGGAGTAATTTGTCACAGCCGTTTGTGTTTACATTATACCAAAACGCGAATTAAACTGAAAATCTGAAAAAAGAAGGCGCTTCTAGCATTCTTTGTCTGTCTGTCTCTCTCTATTTGCAGACGGTTTCCGGCGCCGACAGCTGACGGCAGTTTATTTTTAGAAAAAAGGAGAAAACGGGGGGACAACGAAAGGGCCTCTATAGTTTTTAATGCTACTTACATTGGGTTCCTTAAACCTGCAAACGTACCATCTGTTTTGAAGGAATGGAAACGGAACTCATTTGGTTTAACGACTTAAATTTCGCTAGGTGCAGTGCTCTTGTTTGGAACAATTCTGAATTTATATAAAACTAGCTGGTACCCGGCACGTTGCTGCCACAGAAGAATTAATCTTAGAAATATCGTTTGAAATTCGAAATAGTTATCTTGTTTAATTAAGAATTATAGAAATAATGATATTTTCTTGTTGGTAATATATACATTCATTGAAATAGAAGGATATATATAAAGAAGAAGCATAAGTAGTATTTACACTATTTTTATGATTCTATTCTACAAATATTCGTTTTTATATAATAGATTAATGTATTCTTTTAGAATTGTAATGCTTTAGTGTTCTTTGAGAATTTTAATTAAAGAAACAATTTTTCGTATCTTTCGTGATTCGTTTAATATTCGCTCAGAATGATCTAGATTAATGTTAGAAAATGTGATTAAAATATTTCTTTTAAAATTGGTTAAGCACAGAAAATATATTTATGTCATAAATTTGGTGATACAGTTGAATTAATAATTTTTTTTAAGTTAAAATGATGCAAAGATTTGTGTACTCTAATATTTCCTGGAACATACTGCAAAAACGCAAAATTTTTATTAAAATTTCATAGCTTAAATTGAGCATCTTTACTAAATCTGTTTTGTCTCCTTGAAGAGTTATTTTGACAATAATCCTTAGTTAATACATAAGAAAAAAGAACGAAATTATTTTTCATATATTAGATACTATTATGCTTACCATCATCTCGTAAGTGCAAGTAATAAGTATTCGAAGTTTCTTCGCGATCGGTTGAGTGGCACTGCAGCGCATAAGAGACCTACAGACAAACATTCATTGTTTATTTATATTGATGAAAGTGAAGGAATTAGATAAAGCATTGTTGATTAAGAACAATCAGTTCGAAGAAGGTTGATTAAGAGCAATTTTGAGTGCAAATAGTTTAAGTCAGAAGTTTGGAAATTGTATCAAAATCTTTAATTACTCTTGGGACATCGTAGTATTTTTTTATTTCACTGTAACAGATTTTTACTGAAAACAAAAGAGAAACACTACAATTTTGTTTTTGTAGTATCCCCAGCCTCTAAAATTGTTGGTAGGAGTATTAATAATAATTTTACTTATCCCTCATTATACTACTTTTCTGAAATATTTTTTATTATTATTATAATATTTTGTGGGGCTATCTAAAAACATGAAAAATGGAATCCCTTCACGTGACTAAAGTCAACAACATGTAAGATTGTTGCTATAAACCGGCGAATATAAGTTTTTGAAACTAATTTGGCATTCCACAATTTTGACTTCTATGTCTCTGCTGCCAAATGCACGTGCAAATGCAAAAAAAAAAAAAAAAAAAAAAAAAAAAAGCATGACTTTAGAGAGCTTTAAAATTTTTTGAGATTCCAAAAAATTTAAAGGCACTTCAAATAAACATGACATTATGGTTAATTTAATTCTATTTTTGATAAATCTGATCATTGAGATTGTTATAAAGTTTCGGGCATCCCCTCTGAATCGAGACCTTCAGCTTAAGGAATTCTGGTTAAATTATAATATTATTTGTAGCAATTCGGCCATTGCCTTTTATTATGGTTGCTGCAACCCCCCCCCTTTTTTTTTTCAAAATCTGTTTAATATTATTTTGTAAGTACATTCCTTTTCGTATTATATATAAATTATAATTTATATATAATATTTATATATATTTTATATATAATATTATATATAATATTTATACATATTTTATATATAAATTATAATTCAAGTCTGATGATGGTGTATTTCAAATATCACATTGATATTTCAAAAAAAAAAAAAAAAAATCGTTGGAGAATTACTATTTGAGAACTTCTTTTTTAACCTTTTTTTAAGGTTAGGTAAATTTTCTGGGGGAAAAAATTCCCTCCTCCTATTTTTCCCACTTTTAGTAACTCTTGTTTTTCTAAATTCAAAATTATTTAATACGTGTAATTTCCTTCACTTAAATACTTCTTAAATGAGTCACTTTCCTTACAGCTGTTCACTCAAATAAATTGAATAATAGCTATTTCACTTCTGTTGAAAAAGTATTATTTTGCTAAAAATTAACTGCCACCGAAAAAAAAAATTAAAACTCCGAATAAAATAAGGCTAAAACTTACTTAATTATAGTCTGTAACATCATGTAACCTCGTAATTTCGTTTAAGAGAAAGGAAAGAAAAAATTGTGTAATTTCTTTTTTAATTGCTTCTGACATTCTCGAGCGTTTAATTCTTTTTAGTGTCGAATGCATAATTAGTGTTTCAAAAAATGAGACTTTTTCGCGATTCTGTGTGTACTTTTAATGTCCGTCCTTGTGTGGCGCCGATATTGAGGTGTGGCGTGATTCACACTCGGGTAGGTTGGCGTCCTACGCTCTTAATAAATTTCAGGGACGCTCAGGTGTAGGTGTCTTTTACATCAGGTTGACTCAAAGTGATGCAGCTTTGACATCTTCCAGTGAATGAAATTCATTGCTGCTTGTCCACACTCGCGAATTCTTCCGTTTAGGTGAGGCTAAATCATGAATACTTTGGTATTGTCTACATAGGGAAGGCCGTAGCCGCTTTGGCGCCTTAATGAAAAAAGTTTGAATAGTGCCTCCACTTTTGTTTCCTTTGGCGCCGTACTTTTGTAGTAGAAAGCAGTATTTTATGCATATTTTGGAAAGCTTTTACAAATGCATGAACGTGGGAATAGGTGAATAAAGCATTTCTTAATTCAATATTTAAAACTGTCTTAAGTGAAAAATGAGGAATAAAAAAAAAGCAAACTAGTCATATTTCATGATAAATAGTCATTGTAATTCTTCTATTATATAATGAATGAATAGTCATTGTAATTCTTCTATTAGTAGTCTATAATATATAATGAATTATATTAGTATTATAATGAATAGTCATTCATTTATTGTGGGTTTAATTTTAGATGTAAAGAAATTTTCCCATAAAATCAAAATGTGCAAATAAATGATAAATAAAACTCAATCAAACATTTCAAACTATAAAGAAATCATAAAGAGAAATCAGCCTAACCGGTTTTTTTAATGTCTTTGTGAAATGGGGATGAAACCAGAGAAATATGAATGACAAAATAAAAAGAAATAATATTTTGTTTTATTTATGTATTTTTGTCGAAAAGTTCCATAAATCTTTTCGAGTTGATCAGTGCTTCTTTAAGGAAAAAAATAAATCCGAACAGTTTTGGAATTCCCCCCCCCCTCGAATAAGAACTGAAAAGTATTTTCATTTATGACAGATGTTATATTTTAATCCTATATTAATGATTTATTTCATAATCTATTTTTAAATCTGTAAAAAAAATATACGATTCAGTAACTATATTTGCGTTAAAAAAAATCCTCAGTTTTAAAATTATTTTATGTATTTGAAATGTTTTCTTATTTAATTAACTATTCTCTTATTTGTTTTTAAGCGAATTTTTGCTTTCCCTCAAAATTATTTCTTTTGTTTTTCATCTTCCTCATGTCCGATCTTCACGCCATCTTTTTCATTTCAGTAACAAAATGATGCAGTTTAGCTGTGTCCTTCGAGAGTTTCATTTCTGTATTACCAATGAATGAATCCATTTAACGAAGCAAGAGTTGCTCAATTAGCAACGAATTAAAACTTTGCTCGGTACTTATTTCAAGAGGCTCTAACTCAGACGATGAATGCTAGAGTATTAATTATAATTTCGTTGTTTTTGTTTCAAAAAATTTTGAGGTTTCTAGTGCTCAATTACGGATATGCAATCTTGGCTCATTTATTTGAGCTATTAGATTTATTGAAAGGCTCAAGCACCTAATTAATGGCTCAAGCACTCTATTCCCCATTTCTTATTGATTAAAACATATTTTGCATTAAATGTTCTCCTCATTGGCTCTTCATTCACCCTGTTAAATTGATGAAGATATGTAATAAAAAGTGCTGAGCATTATTCACGGTTTGTTAAATGTTTATTTAGATGTTTAATTAAAATATTTTTTGAAGTTTGAATGAAATCTAACAGGAATGAAGAACTGTGGATAAACTTATCAGCAATTGTGATTGCTAATACAATGAAAAAAATTATAATTTGAGATAATTTTGTGTGAGAGAAGTTTTTATTATATTTTTTTATGACTTCTGTTATTTTTGTTTCTTTTAAAAATTCGTTTTTTTTTTTAAACTATCGTTTTGGATACGTTTAAATTTAGGACTAAATAAAGAAATGGTGCACTGACGTGTTAGAGGGTAAATAAAATAAACATCCAGTGTACACAATATTGTAGGATGAAATGGAGGCAAAATGAGTCATTTTTTTTTTAAAGTATAAAAAGAAAGAAAAAAATTAAAGTTTTCTCAAAATGGCGTGTTTTTAAAACTACTTTATATCTTAGAATTCTTTGATGAAAAAAATATTATTCTAAAGTGATAAAATTTATTTTAGAAAATTTTATTTTTAATTCATGGTAGATATTTTTTTTTCTGTAAACATTGCATGCATTAAAAATTGATATAATTCCAATTACATTAACTAAAATTGTCGTTTTGAAACTGAGATAGTCTAATAATTTTCTGCTGTAGAAATTGAACTCAGCACTTTGCCTTTTTATTCTGATTGGCAGTTGTCATTTTGGTATTATCATTGAGAAATTGAAAAAATATGATATCTTCAATCATATCTTGCCTCTATAAACGAATCGATATCATAATGGAAAACCCCTGTCGCGGCATTTAGTAAAAGATTGCTTTTATTATTCAATTCAGATCTTTATGGGAAACTTATAGGTGATATTTTTTATTTATCTCTGAAATTATCTTCTCATGTCGCAGATCACAGCTTATTATTTGATTTTTTTTTCATGATACTTAATGATTTTTCCTTGTATTAGGCGCTGATAATTAAAATTATATGTTTATTGTTTCACTTCAACGGTTTTTTGTCTATATATCATTTGCATACATATTCACTAATGAGACATAAATGAATCATATGTTCCGGATTTAAAATTCAGGTAGTAATGACAATGAACTGGAGATGAGTTTATAATTGAAAAAAGAATAATCAATCAAAATCAAATTATAATCTAATCAATCCAAAGAATTAGATAAGAAACAATGTCAGGCTAAACACTTTATACTCCATTAACATTTTAAATACATCAGCGTTAAAACAGTTAAATAATAGCATTCTATGATAATTAAAATTTGATTTCGAAAATAATTCATTTAAATCATACCGAAAGAATTATGTTGGAACTTTTTTGTTCTAATTTATGTATAAACATTATTATGCAGATAAAAATTTGTGGTGAAGAACCCCGTGATTGTAGAAGTTGCCTTTGCCAGTGTGTTTTTAAAAATTTATTATTTTTTTTTTGTTTGTTTTTTCTGGAAAAACTAAAAAAGTTGCATTGTTAGATTCACATAATACCTATTACCTGTCGATTCTGTATCAAGTGATGCTAAATTTTTAGTACAAGAAATAATATTGGCTTTGTTAAAAAATTCTTAACCTTCCTTTAAATTTATCTCATTTCCACAACTTACAATTTAAAATATTTCTAGCCATTTTTCTTTTTTAATAACTAGGATAACTAGATAATCCTCATATTTCTGAACTAAATCCATCCACAATTTTCTTTTGTCATCTTCATCGAAATCACTCCCAAAGTAGGACATTTCACGCATGAATTCATTCCAGAATTGCTAGAATTAGTTCAGATTTTTCATCTTTCCCATTCAGCCTTTTGTTCCCAATTATTAAGTGTAACTTTCTCCATTGTCATGTTTCCTCTCTTCTAAGAAGTTGTTTGGCTCATCCCCAACTATGTTGGAAAACACTGCTTTACCATAAATCGTGCAGTTTTGTTCCATAATACTTGTCAGACGCTTCCGCAGTTACGTTCCTGGCATCAACATCGTTGGTGGTGCGAAAATCTATGTCTTATGAGTGATGGTAGTTACGAATTAACGAACAGTGTCAAAATGAGGTGCAACCGGAAGCTAATCTGACCTTTCATATCAAATTTTATATTATTGCTGTTATTTAAGCTAGACATATCCCTAAATATATAATCTCTACACTAGAAATTCACATACTTTATTATTGAAAAGGAAATATGTTGTGACATTTTTAATCCTAGTTTTGGAAGTTTAATTTACTTTGTTTTCTTGTGAGATAATTTTTGTATTAATAATATTTCTTATTTTGATAATCCATATTAATTTGCAAAAGTACGGTTCTTCTTATAATAAGCGGATGTTTGATGAAATTTGATTTTTGTTGAAAATAAAAAAATGTTTCGTGTTCATTTCTATAACATAAATTCTCAAATTTATTAGAATATTTATTAATATAATTTCTTTAGGAAATTTCCAGAAATTCTCGTTTAATTCCTTTACAATCTTACACTTTGTTATATCTGGCAAAGGTTTTATATAAACGATTGTGTCAATTGTACTGATATATTTTTTCCCTTCTTCTCAAATTTAAAATTGACAATTTCTTTTTTAAGTCATTTCGAAAAAATCTATAGAGTTGAATAAAATTTTCTATGAATCTGGCTAGTGTGAGAATCCCTATATCTCAAAACTTTGGGAAATTCTTTGTGCACGAAAATAAAATACAATGGAATATTATGTTTCTCTTTTATATGAGCCGGCTGGTCGCGAATTTCCTTTCAAACCTGGAACTCAAAACGTCCGGGTCGGGATTTAGTCGGAGGGGCGATTTTAGGCGAATTCGGGTTAAATCAACTCGGAATATTGTATTAACTTTTTTATATTCATCCTTTAATTTTGCAACACTAAATCCTGTAAGGATTTACAAATTTTATTATTTGTGATTAAATCATTTTTAATCCTTTTTTTTTTTACTCCCTTCGTCTCATCTTTATAAAACTTCATTGCATTTTAAACCCCTTTTGAATTAAAAACCATCGCTGATAGAAATATCAAATATAAATTGTTGTCATTCTCCTAAGAAACTTCTTGTTTTACAAATGAAATTGACAAAACAAACCTATGAGGAGGAAGCCTTTTTTTAATAACCAAAGGGTATGAACCTACTGTAAAAATTTATATCTACAGCAAACCTAAAATAAAAATATGTGTGCATGCTTACCTCGCACAGTATTAACAGTGTTAATTAATGGTGTTGTGGATCAGCATCTCTTTGAGATAGAAAAATTAGACATCAGTGGAGAATTTTAATGCTTGGTGGGCCTATGCAGTGCACAATATATGCCTCTCTTTAAATAAATAATTTAGTCTCACATTTCAAAATATTTTTATCGTGTTACTGATTTGTATTATTTTATTTTAGTTTATTAAGCTAACTTTGTAAAAATGTATTTGATTTGATTGATTGCTATGAACGTAGAACACATTCCAGACACACAAAGTATTTAAGCAAAAGCTCATTGTTTATAAATATTCAGATATTTAAATGAATATTACGGAATATAATAAGAATCTGATCAATTATGTGTGATAAAATATTAATATTAACCTAAAGAATTTGTATTTTTCCCAATTTATATTTATTCAATTTACTTAAAAAATGGAGTTTGGAATTGATCTGTTGATGGCGCCTTTTCAGTGTAATGACCTTGTGGGCTGCTGTGTAATTGACATTCAGCCATTGATGGGAATAAAAAATTATTAAGTTATATGTTGTATACATCTTAAATTTGAATTCAAGGCTCTTAACATTATAGGAATTAAGATAATCATGATTATATTTTGTTAGTCATTATCCATTATACCAGTTAACTCAGTGGAATTAAGAAAGAACTTGGGTAACACTGGCAAAGCACGCACTCATTTGACACAAACAAACTAAAACATTTGCCGGTTCTTTTCGCGCGTATTATGAATTCGACCATTTTAAGTACTTGCAAGATATTCCAAAATATAATGGTATCGGTCCTTTCACGAATAATGTTTTGGATATTGAATGTTTCTTTAATTCGTTATATGATATTTATCATAATATTTTTTTTTAATATTAGAACTTTTGTTTTGCATAGAGATTTTAGTTATTTTGAATATTTCCATATCCCACTGTATATTCCATACCGATACTATTCTTTTAACTGTACTTGTCGTTGATATTAAAATGCAATTCTTGATGTCCGTTTTTGAAAATTATTTAAAATAGTAAGCTTTTGAATTTTTAATCTGTGCATGTTAGGAACACTCGTTTCACAGACATAGACGATTTGCCACTTTGTATTTTGATATTATTATGACTGCTTGGGTAAAATCCTATTTTAGCCCACCTCTGGCGACTTTTTCAAAATCTCGCCAAATCGAAAGTATTTGAATTAAAAGGTTAAAAAAAATAAATTCTTACCTTTCGCCAAAAAATTCTTATTCGCCAAAGGTGGGCTAAAATAAGATCGACCCGACTGCTTATATTATACTCTTATATCACCTACTGAATTTTTTCTTTCTATATACATATAATATTTCAAATACAGCAACTATATCTATCTATTTCAAAGCTATTGAATATATTTTTTTTTTACAAATATACATTGAAAATTGACCATATTTTGACTTTGAAAATCAAAATTTATTTTTGCAGAATCATATCTTGGTCTTTTTATGGATTTTTTTAATCCCATTTTGAAATTTCATATTTATCAATCTTTATAAATTCCTTTGGAGTACATGAAAATATGCAGAAAGGTTGGAATATAGAATCTTATAATATAGAAAGATTATATATCATTATATTGATTCATTGAAGTTTGTTTATTTTGTCTGCCATCTTTATTGACGACTTGGCATCCTTGGTGCAGCAAGGGGCTCACTATTCTACACTTTTACCACTTATAATTCTTGAGGCTTACTTACTTTTAGCCTCCCCTCTTCTTATTTAATACCTCACTAAGTTGCATATTGCAATTTTTTTGCATGACTAGTTCCAAAATATTTATCAGCTTAATGGTTTAGGCAAATTCTTATGTGTACATCTTGTCTTTGCAGAGACAAATAGAGAAAGGTAATGATTTGCTTGAAGAAGTGTCTACGTTCAGCCATGATTCCTGTCTCCCAAAGATTAAAGAAGAGAATCCATCTGAACCCACTGAGGATGATGGAGGAGTACATGAGTTGGCAACCTCACTCCGTCAACATCTGGGATCTTTCACTGAAAGACTGGAAGGTACACGTGAGAGAATTGAGGATACTGCAAAGTGCTATCAGTTGATGGATAAGGTAATAGCTGCATAAATTTTTTTGAATTGTTTAATTCTGTATTATTGGTAAATATGCTAGCAGTATGAGCAATGATAGATAATAGAAAAAATGTTTAATTAATTAGTAATGTATTATGATAGGTAATAAAAAATCTGAATGCAATTGAAAAAAAAATGCTGTGATTTTTGTATTGCTTGTAAGATTTAATTTGTTTTCTTGGTGCCCTAATTCAATTGTGTGAATATTATTGTATGCTGTATATCATATAAATGTTAGTATATGCATTCTAGATGTATAATGTAAGAGTATAGACATTGCCTTTTCTGAAGCTGCTGTCTTCTCAAAGAGAGGATATAAAATAATTAATCTGTTAAATTATATATTCAAAAAAATGAATTCTGTATATCTGCTTCAGACTTACGGAAAATCTGGTTTAAAGACAAGAGTAATTGAAATAAATATTTATTTTCTCCAGGATGTTTACTTTTTTAAATAAATATAAAAATTCCCAGTAGAACTTTGAACTTTTCTTATTCCTTATAATTCTACAGTCAATTCTGATATTTTCTTGGCTTGTCTTTTTTCCAAAATGAATTATTATCTCAAAATTAACTATGTCAGTTATAAATAAAAGTTTATATTAGTAATAATTTAATCTTTAATAAAAGATACATATTTTTATAATTAGAATGAAATGGTTTATTAGTTAATTATAAGTTTTTAATATCAGTTATTTATATATTTTTATTTTAGTCTTATGAATGGGCTTTGGATGCTATGAGATTTGTATCCAATATGGGCATTGCTAATACAGAAAGTGCAGAAGGTATTCTGCGACAAATAAGGTGTTTGCAAGATTATGCTGATAATCATCTGCGTGTCCCTGAAGAAACGTTTAATGAAATGTTGGATTTGGCAACTAAGCTTGGAAATGAAAAATTACTTGAACAATGCAAAGTAAATATACTTTTTTTATTCATGCTTGTATCTTTATATTATTATGTCTTGCCATAATTAATTGCAAAATGAAAATAAATACCTTTGATGCATGAAATATTTTCAAATGAGGAGTCGAAAATTTTATTTTTCATGTAGTCTGAACAAAATATTAATTTTTTTTAAATTATTGATGAGCCAGTCTTGTGATAAAAGACAGAAAATTTATTGCATTTAAATTCTTATTTAATTTGATTATCCTTTAATTTCACAATAAGAAAAATATAGAAAAATAAAAATATGTTGTAACATTGAGAAACAAATCTGAATTCAAAGCCTAACAGTTTTTAAATGTGTAATTATGTTTCCGTATAACAGATTATTATTTCTAAATTATTGATGAATCTATTAATATTTAATGTCAGTACTTAAATCTAATACTGCTTTCTTTATAGATCGTGAAACTACGTTGTGAAGAAACTGTAGATCTGATTAAAACTCGTCAAGCTACCTTGCAAAAAGTGAAGCAACAAATGGAAGTTGATTCTCTGCGAGGACCTTATTGGGAAGCTGAAGATGCTTCTCAGACTCCCCGCACAATGCGGTCCCATTCACAACCTCTGAACACATGGCTGCCTATTGGAGCTAGCACACCATATCCTGGTTTCTCATGTCACCAGCGAAGACGTTCTACTGGAGGACCTATGGGTGTGTCAATGTCTCAACGCTATGGGTCACCTATTGGATCTTATACTGCCTTTCCTAGCAGCTATTACCCTACAAAAGAGTCATACCATTTGGACAGTTTCACTCAAGAAAAAGATGAAAAACTTCTGAATCAGGGACTAATTACAGAAGATTTAACTGCCAATGGACCTGTTGCTTCGATATCAAAAACCCTTTTAGATATTCGTGGAGCACACAGGAGTGGGCATTCATCTTCATCTTCCTCATCATCTTCTACTAGCAGTAGTTGTAAAGTAAGTATTTATTATTGGAGAACATGATTCTTGTAGAAACGTGTATCTTTTTTCAAGGAAATCATTGATTTAAAATTCTGATTCATATATTTTGATTACCTATACTCACAATCTGTATGCACCTGTTTTATTCATGAATGGTATGTAAATTTGATATGTCGTAACTATATGATCCCATCAAAAAGTATGAAATATATGTGTATATTTTGTACTGATTTTATATGAAATCTCTTTGATTATGTGTTTAAATATCTTGATTATTCTAAAATTAAAATTTGATTTAATATTTTTTTGGCAATACTCATTAATTTTTTTTTAATATTGTAGTTCTAATGTACTAAACACTTGATTTCACATAACAATGCATATCTTTTTAAACATTTCTCTTGCATTTAATTACAATAATAAAAATAATAATTTATCTTTCACTTTTAGGACATGAATATAGCTCGTAAAGCTCCTCGCAGCTTAGCTCTAGGAACTGATTCTAAGTCAGTTAAGAAATTACCTAGACGTTGCCAGATGTGGCAAATGAGAGATGAAGCACTTGAGAAGGTAAAAGCAGAAGTCAGAGAGCAAACTGCTTTACTCAGAGTAGAAAAACTACGAGATTGCCAAAATAATAACAGGTATTTTATCTCTTTTTCTATGTGTATACATATTTTCATTTCTCTACTGCTTTTTTAATTTCTAAATTAATTCAATTTTTTTTTCTAGATCTGAAATACCTGAAGCACCTAACACAGACAGGATACCAAGGAAGTCACTTCTTCAGCCTTGTACAGATCCTGCTCGGGGACCAGTTCCTGTGAATACACACTTAATGAATCCTGTTGATAGTCCTGACTCCAACTGCAAAAAAGAATCCAGCAATGATGCAGAGGCTAAATCCAAAAAGTTAGTTGTATTTAAGTATTCTATTTATTTAAAAGATAGTATTAATACTTCAGAAAATGAACTGCATTGCTCGTTAATGTTTGCATAAATATCCTTTCTGTTGATTATTGCTATGAGAAGTATTAAACTTTATTAAGATTAAGAACTTTAAAAAGAAGAATAACTGTTTAGTTTTTAGAATTCACTTTTAAACTAGTCAGTTTATGCTTATAAATAATATATTTTTCTAATTCATCTATTCCATTTTTATAATCAATAATTTTATCATGATATTACTGCAGCTATACTCTTCTTTATCAGATGATATATATTCTATTTCTAGATCAATCAATCTAACAAATCCAAATTATTAAATGACATTTTGTCCTTAAAATCTAACATTATGAATTGATCATATTAAGTAGTTGTTATTATTTTAAAATGTTGTTTAATTACCTTAACATTTATTCCAATTTTAAATATTTTTTGGAATTGTTAAAATCTGTCTGTTTTTATTGTATAAAGGTTTACATGACTTATTTTATACTTTCTGCAGGACTCTTATGCTTATTATGCAAGAGCTGATTCAAACAGAGCGGGACTATGTAAAATCTCTGGAATATATAATTGAAGTAAGAATATGGAATTATTATTTACATTATATGATTTATTATTTACATAAATTTAAGTTGCAAACATCTAAACATTACATTAAAAAATGCAATAAATTGTAAACCCTTTAAATTAAAATTTATTTCAGACAATTTAATTTTCTTAATTTTAAGATGAAGGATTAATATAGAAACTTATGGGGTGGGAAGTTCATAAGAAACTTTCTCACAAATAAATCTTTACACGAAAAGTAGCAACTCTCAGTTTTTGGTGATTGCAGTTCATCATTGTTGGTTTGTACAAAAAAGTTCATGATAAGTTGAACTTGTTAATATAGTTCAAGAGGTTAGGCTTCTGCTAAGAAATTATTTGTTGAAATTTCTGATTATTGATAAATTAGTTAATATCCTTTATTCACAACAGCTTTATATATTTTTTTAAAAATATCAAAAGGATTTTTGAATAATACAGGAGATACTCTTTAACATTACATTAATCTATTAACACATTAATTATTATGATTATTTTATTCTAATATATTTATGACATAAGGATTTCTGTTCACAATTTAAATATTGCATCCTTTTTTCTAGAATTATATTCCAGAACTTCTTCGAGATGATATCCCTCAAGCATTAAGAGGTCAAAGAAATGTTGTATTTGGAAATATTGAAAAAATATATGAATTTCACTACCAATATTTTCTTACTGAACTGGAGCATTGCGAAAGTTCTCCATTCACTGTTGGGCAGTGTTTCCTTGACTTCGTAAGTTTCATTTAAATTTTTATTAGATTTGTCTCAGAATTTGCTTTCTTTTATTTGTTTATAAAACATTTTATCTTACTATAATTTTGTTTTCTTTTACAGCAACCACAGTTTTATCTGTATGCTTTGTATAATAAAAACAAACCTAAATCTGATGCATTGATGTCTGAATATGGAAATGCCTTTTTCAGAGTAAGTCAATTTTTTAAAATTATATTTTTAAAATTGTTTACTTTTGTAGTGTGGGTGAATTAAATGAATATTTCCAGATTTAGTTTTAAATAACTAAAAAATAAATAATTTGTATATAATACCTAAAAAATAAAGTTATAAAAACTTTAAAAAATTGGTAATATTTATTTTCAGAAAAAGCAGCTAGAACTTCAAGACAAAATGGATTTGGCAAGCTATCTTTTAAAACCTGTCCAAAGAATGGGAAAATATGCTCTTCTGTTGAAACAACTTCTAAAAGAATGTCCTGAAAGGGAAAAAGAACATAAAGCTCTAAAGGTATATTTGAAAGCTATATTATATATTGATAATTATAATGTTGCAAAAGAAGACTGTATATTTTTATATTGGGTAGAACATTTTAATCATTCCTTTTATGCATTTTAGGCTGCTGAAGAAATGGTTCGATTTCAGTTGCGACATGGAAATGATTTGCTGGCAATGGATGCTTTAAGAGACTGTGATGTAAGCATCATTTGTTGATCTATATAATATATGGCAGTTTTCAGTTGAAAAATGCTTCTAAAAGTTAAATTTTCTTCTTAGAAAAATTTTGATGGGTTAAGATTTTTTAAATGAATTATAGTTGCATTATAAGAATTAAAGAAGAATGTATCCCTGTTAGCAGAATCTTATAAGGATCAAATGTCTTCTTGCTTTTATAAAGTGGACACTTGTAGAATATTATATTAACTTGTGTATCATGTTTGTTGTTTGATAATGGTTTAAAATTTTGAAATGGATAATTACATTAGATAATAAAACAGTCGACCACAACAAATCCTGTCGATACTGCTACGTGCAGTGGTGGCAGGTTGGTCGGCTGTATGCAAGAAGAAGATAATAAAAAAATCATATTATTTTAAAATTTTGATTATATTTTATTTGGAAATTTAATATTGTTTATTTCATTTCTATTGTATGTGCGAATTAAATTCATGTATTTTTCATAATATATTTGTATATTTTTAACTAATAAATTAATTAAACTCAGATCTTATATATTATACTTTCTTGTTTTAATTTTATATGCAAGACAAATATTTACTCTTATTTCTTTAAAGGTAAATGTTAAAGAACAAGGGCTGCTTTTACGTCAAGATGAGTTCATTGTATGGCAAGGTAGATCTCGAAAGTGTATGCGACATGTGTTCCTTTTCGAAGATCTTATACTTTTTAGTAAAGCTCGAAGAGATCCACAACGCAAAGGCTATGAAATGTACCAGTATAAACATAGCATCAAGGTAATTTTTATCAAGATATAGCTTTATCTAGTGATATTCTTTTTTAATAAAAGTTATTCTTATGTAAATAAAAGTATGAACTTTAAAATAATCAGAATTTTAAAAATGCATTTTTTTAATGAAATTATTTATATTTAATGGTAGAATATTTTCCTACCCAATCACTTTTTGTCTGATCACTTCATTATTCAGTATTAAATAAAGTGTAAAATTTAAAAAAAAAAAACTATGCAAAAATTATTAATTAAAAACTGTGTAAAACTATTCTTTGTTAATATTAAATAATTTTGAAATTTCTTTTTTTATAGACTACTGATTTGGGAATGACTGAGCAAGTTGGTGATAGTCCTACAAAGTTTGAAATTTGGTTTCGTAAGAGAAAGTTAAATGACACGTTTTTACTTCAGGCTCCTACTCCCGAAGTTAAGCAGGCATGGACTAATGAAATAAGGGCCATTCTCTTAAACCAAGCGGTTAATAACAAGAGTAAGAAATAACTTTTTGATTGAAACTTATTTAAATTGGCTTTTAGTTTAATTTTTATTATAGAATTATTAATTTTTGGGCAACTATTAAATCTCACCTTTACTTAAATATATATGTATCTATTTAGAATTATGATATTTAGCTATTCCATTTGTAGAAGTATAAATATAAACAACTGTGATATTTAATTATATTTGTCTTCAATAAAACAAGTAAAATCATAAATATTTAATGTTAAACATCAAAATATTTTTTTTAAAAACACCATGTTTATCTTTTCATTCTGCAAATAAATCAGTGTGGTAGTTACATGATTAGTCTAATCTAGCTTCTTTTTACAGAGAATCGCCTTGCAGAAATGTCTTCTATGGGAATTGGCAATAAGCCTTGTCTTGATATTAAGCCTAGTGAAGATCAAATAAGCGATAGATCGATTAGCATCCACCAACTTGCTAGAGGTAAATTATATTTTGTTTAAAACTTAGTTTTGTTTACAGGGTTTTTTTCCCTTTCCATTTTTAATTTATTGTGTGACAGACTATAATTTTTTCATGCATTTTGTTTCTGTCAAAAATGTTATAACATTGTTTTAATACTATATATATTTTATAGCTTTTAATATAATTCAGATTTAAAACTGTTATTATATGGTAATATCGGATAAAAAGTAGTGTATATAAATTGATCAGATAATAAGAGAGACTAAATAAATATAATTTCCTTGCCAAAAATATTTATTAACATTTGCATTTTTTTTAAATTTCCAACCCATATTCATTTAGCTGCTGCTTTTGTTTATGCTTTTTATTATTTCCAAAGTATTTTTTGTAAAATACTTTATCATTAGATTTAATCCCCATTAAAACTAAAAAAGAAATCTTCCTGAAAAATGAAAATCATTTAAAAACTTTTGCTAAATTAAATATATCATTAATTGAGGCTTTGATTAAAATATCTTCGAATATTGATGGTATTTTAATTGTAAATACTATACAAATTTTATTGCAATATGATGTCCTAACTCTTATTTTTATAAATGAGTTCATATATATATATTTTTTCTTTCCTCCTCAGCTCCTCGGTTCCGTAACTCCATTGCAGTTTCTCCTTATGATATAAGGAATAACAGAAACTCCATCATATCCGTTAGCTCATCCTCATCCTCTGGCAGTAGCCAATCATCTTTCTCATTCTATGGAGCATTAAATTTGGGATTTGAACCTGGTGACAGTCCTAGACCTTTGCACAGATCTCATACTCAGCAATCACAGTGCTCAACAGGTAAATTAGTGTTATTATTATAATTATTTTCTGAGAGGAAAATTAGTAGCAATTAATACAGTCACAGATAACTAGTTATTGTTAAAAAACTCCAATCTACTGAAAAAAAATCTAAAATTATTTTAATTAAAAGCAATTATTCAAAAGAGGCAGAACTCATATTTGAGAACATAGAATTGAGATATTTATCACAATTACACCTTTTTGTAAACAATTACTTCTTATAGTTTTATGTTTTGGAATATTTAATTTTTTTTTATCTAAATAATTTTTTTTTAATTTCTAGAGAGTGGTTTTTGTACTGATGCTAGTATGGCTGGCGATAGTCCAGAAAATGAGCAGCCTCGACATAAACGAGCTGAAAGAAGTGACAGTCTTCTTTCTAGTGACTCAATGTCCACAAATGTATCTCCAACTGATGTACCTCCTTGCATGACAAAATTTGATCAGTCCTTAGAAGAGGTAAATTTGAATTCTTCTCTTATAACTGATTTAATTCTTATATATATAATTGTGTTTAATATAAAGTAAGAAATAATGTTTTTATATATTCTCAAATATTTAAAAATTCTATTTTTCAAAAAAGAAGAGGTGTTTGATATGTATGCGTTTTATAGAAAAATTATCAAATTTTGTGTATTTACTTTATATGACTAAAATATAAATTGAAACAAAACATAGGATTTAACATATTTTAATATTTTATTAGTTTTAACATTATTGATATGAAAATGCAGGAAAAATCATTACAGAAATAAATTGTCAGTTAAGGATAGCTCACATAATCTTGATTCATCTTTAGAGTTTTAATGATATTTGTTTTTGCAAATCTGTCGTTGAGAAAGAATTTATAAGGAAAGGAAAAGAAATATGAGAATTTGTATGAACAAAATTTTATATTTGTATGGCTGAAATAGCCAGCTGTAAAGTAGTCAAGCATAAAATTCAAAAGGACTTCAAATTGTTTAAATGAAAAGTTTTTGATCTATAGTTAAAATAATTTTTGCTGAAATTGTCCTAATGTAATAGTTTCTAATCTTTTTAGAAATAATTAAATTTTCTATGCAGTTAATTTCTTTAAATTTAATGTCATTTAATAGTATTTTAACAATAAAAAATCTTCTAATAGGAATACAATAAGAAAAGTACTTTGTGTTTCATCAAAATACTTTTTAAAATTGATTGTCAAAAATATCAAATTATCATTTGTATATTAGATATAAAATTTAGAAATTGTCTTCTAAAGTGCTATGCTTTTTTTTTCTTTTCAGAGTCTTACTACATCCATGTAAAATGTTTTCTGAATTATTTATTTGGAATTTTGATCTGCTAGTGTTGTCGATTGTACTGAAGTAACTGTCGTCCATTGCAAGATTTTGAGTGCCATACTGAAAATCAAGAGCTTTGTTTCTACACTATACTTTTTTAAGCATGGAAACATGTTCATGAGATCCTAAGCACGGGTTCATAGTTATACGAACTTTATTTATTTGGTGAAAAATGTATAATGATGCACTATATTGAAGCATGAGATACTCATGTAATCATTTTGTACAGTTCTCTTACGTTTCTAAGAAATACTACCTCCCTACCCTACTGTTATCCATATTGAACAGTTTAGAAATGTACTCATTTTTTTTTTTGTTTAAATTTTAATGATTTGAACTTTATAAAAAAATCATACTAGAATCAAAAATAAATGAATCTGGAAATTTAACATTTGTGTTTAATATTTGTAAAGATATTATTTATTTATTCTTTTTTGCTTTTTGTATAATGTTAATTATTTTTTAGAGTACTTTCACCTCTGAAGTGGCATTATTGTGAAATATTGAACAAATATCTTTAATAGAAAAATGGAATGCTATTCAATTTCTTATGTATACTTTTTTAAAAAAGAGTTTTCTTTAAATGTAAGTGCAATTTTAAAATTGTAATGTAAATGTGCAATAAACTACTTACTGACAATCTAATACTCATCAAATATCGAAATTTGTCTTAATATATTTTAAAATGATCCTTGGTGCCACTGTTTTGTAAATTTTTGTACAGAAAATGTGTTTATTATTGATATACTGCTCCCTGAAAGTGTTGTGGTTTCTTTTAAAGTTTGTGCCATTGTGGTGTCTTGTAACCTAATTGTAATACTTAGGGAGCACATTTTTCACGGGCTGTAGTGTCAGCTTGTTGTAAATTTATTTCTGTAAGGAATTTAATTATTAAATAAAGTATTGATTATTTGAAGTGTTGAAATTTATTTTGTGTCTGTGTGTTTTCATTTGTTGCCACAAATTATAATAAAATTGAGATCTATATAATTTTTAATAAAAAGAAATATCTAAAATTTCCATTTTTAAATAAAGTTCCAGAGTAATGAGTAAAATGAATTTATTATATGTAAACCTGTTTTTGTTTTAAATTAATTCTTGAATAATGTTATAATCCTTTATTATTATAGAAGTCAAATTAGACACAAAAATTATAATTTTTTACCATTTAGAAATTGCAGCATTTTTATATGAATTTGCCTTCAACTGTCCTAATGCTTATTATTATTGCTTCATCATATATTCTGTAAGAATAAGAAGGGAAAGGACGTGACAAAATTCTCCAGTTCTAATCTTTGTACCACCTTAACAGATTTTCTATACATTGGAAAGTGTTGTTTAGAAATGTCATCGATGATTTCCTAATTCCCCTCCATTTTCTCGAAATACTATAAAATAAAAACTTGGTCCAGCCCCCAGACTCAGTAAGAATTACAATGCTCTATGCTTAAAGTACAACCCAGTATAAATACAATTTTAATTTGCTCTGATAAAATGTTGTTTATCAAAGTTGGTTGACATTATTAAATTAATGCTATTAATATTAGCAAACATGAACCAATGGTTTTCAAAGCAGCTAATGAACTTTCAAAATTTAATTAATGCAAATATATTCACACTAGTTATTTCTCTATCTAAATTGCACTGAAAGATAAAAAGATTGTGGTTGAAATGAAACAAAATCAGCGGTAAACATATTATTTTTAAGTTTAAATTAAATGTAAATTATCCTTTTGCATTATAAAAGTACAATAAATGATGAATTATATTTAGTGTGCTAACAAAGACTAAATATAACTAATTTATTAGTCAAATTCTGTTATGCAAAAATTCTGAATTTGATGAATTATAAATTCTGTTATAATTCATCAAATTCTGTTATGCAAAGACTTGGAAATTTTACATCAGAGTAAATATTTTGATTTGGTGAACAATGGTCAAGCAATTTGGATAAAACTAGTTGCAAATGTAAAAAAAATATTTATATCGTAGGTTTTTTTGTTGTTGTTGTTGTTGCTAGAATCAGCTCTATTGCCACATAGAATATATGATAGCCTTAATATGAATTGATTCTATTTAATTAAGAATGGTAAATACTAAAATGGTTATTAGGGAATCAACCACCTTAAATCTCACTCAAACTTCTTTATAAATATCTAATAAAATTTATATGATCTGCCATAAAATTATTTAATTACTAAAAGTTTACATTGTTATTTTTATTGAAAAACTAACTTCTTTATATGTAATCGTTATTTTGAAGACTTAATTGTAAATATAGTAAAAATAGAAGATACAGAATGGGAAAGAAATAAGTAGCAATAATGTTATGAATTAATAAAAAAACATTTATTCGCATAATATTAATGAAATGTTTCGTATGGAAAAAGTCTGAATTACTCTCTTTACTTTGAATGCATTAAATATTTTTAAAGACTTGTGTATTAAATAAATTGATCCATTAAAACCATGTATGCACAGAAACTGCATTACAGCCAGCACTCATACAGCCTAGATAATGCATGCTATTGTCTACTCTTTAGGAACATGACTGATATTATTTGAATCAGTGTCATGTTAAAATATTTAAGAAAATCATGTCTTGTGGGTATATAAAAATATACGATCATTCATCCAGTTCTTTACAGCAAAAGAACATGTAAACTGCAGATATTAATTCACAAATTATGAAGTTTCTGATAATATAATATACTAGCTGCCTTTGGTTCGCATTGAGTAATGCGTTCTAAAATTTTCAATTAAATCACATATTCATTAGCCAAAGTTTAAGAAATAGTTAAAGTTAAAAGATTCAGTTATTAGTATTTAAAGAGTCGGTAACTTTATTCGGAAAAACTTTTTGAGTTTAATGCTCTTATAATTTATCGATTATGCTTCCAAAATATTAAAAATGTTTTTTTCGGTGATGTTGCCAAAATGTTGAATAGGTTTTTTAAAGAAAACGAAAAAGGGGAAAAAAATATTGAATTAATGATACAGATATTGCAAACGATTATAGAAATATGCCATTAAATTGGGATTTCAATGCATATTCTGTCTAAATTCCATCAGGTTTACTGTAAATAAAGATAATTTATGGAATTAATGATATAAATATTGCAAACGTT
>JAPMOQ010061899.1:39664-91480 GCA_026543055.1 Argiope trifasciata
GTTTTTTTTATATTTGAACTTCCGGCATTGTTTTATTTTATTTTATCCAATCACGTGCTAAAGAAAACATGGTTAAAATATTTCTTTAAAAATTCGTTAAAAATAGAAGATAATTCCTTGAGTCAAAACACTGATACCATTAGAAAGTTAATTTTTTAATCTTTAAATTGATGTAAAAATCATATTTGTCCGATTATAATTTCGGAAGTTATAACGGAAAAACGTCGAAATTTTGCTTAAATTTTAATTAATTCAAATTCTAATTAAAAATTCGAAAAAAGGGCTCCGAGGTGCACATTCCCAACCTCCAAGGTGTACATGTACCAAATTTGGTAGCTGTAGATCCAACGGTCTGGCCTGTAGAGCGCCAACACACACACACATTGAGCTTTATTATAAGTATAGATTGAGTGGAAGATTAAAGTAAGAAAAATGGAAAAAATTTTTCAAGAAAAATTGAAAGATATCCACAGCAAATCGCGCTCTGGTCAGGTATGTATTATTACGAATGATATGGTGATACCAGTTGTATTTAAAGAAGCCTAAATTTTCACAAACGATAGGCTCATATTAACCAATCTTTTATCACCTTATTTAAAATTATATTTTACATGTTGACTGCCACTACCCACGCCTGATATCAGAACCATCTATCTAATTAGATGACCCCTTCTTTGCTATCTTTTAACTGTAGTAGAGAAGGTGTCAACTAATAACATAGATGGTTTGGTACAATCACACATTATTTGTAACGCAGTGGCAGCAAATGTGTTCAGAATACCAAAAAAAAAAAAAAAAAATGCGTAATCTATTGATCCTAAGCTTTTAAGTGAAAAGCAGAAATAGAAACGAATAATTTGCTTTAAAATTTTTTCGTTTCTGTTTTAGCAAAGGAAATTAATAAAAAAATTAAGTTATGTCATTGCAGATGATCAGACATGACTGTGTCACGTGATTCCCGAATCAAAACACCAACCAGTGGAATAGCGACATTTATCTCCACTGGTCAAACGAAATTATAAAGGATAGAAAGGCTGTTTTTAATAGCTTATTTTAACATCCCGTTGTAAAGCAACACGGGCTATTTTGGGACGGACCTCGTCATTTTGAACCACGGTCAGAAGACGAGGACGACATCTGAATTGACACCCCCCCCCCTCTCCACCCTACACCACACCAGCGGGAGGGCGTTTGGCCTGACCCCTCACACGACGGTTCTTCGTTAGAATCGAGTCTCAAACCTGAAACCCTCCTATTCCGAAGCCGAGACCTTACCACCAGGCCACCACGGCCCCGTGTTGTTTGAAAACGGAGTATTAATACCTATGAATTAAAACTAGAAACAATATTATGTGTTCAAAAATTTTGGTTAAATGTTGGTAAAAATAAAAAATTTAGTGAAAGAATGGTACAAAATAGAATTACATCTGTAATTTTTATAATACAGTTCAATGATCGTAACTAAAGGTAGAACTTTTTTTAATCATAAGTATAAAATAAAAAATAAAATAAAAAGCTTTTTATTTTATATTCGTATCTATTATCAATTAACTCTAAAATTGTTTTAATGTCTCCATAATGCTGCTTGTTCAAAATTTGTTACAAAATGTGGCACTTCATTTTATCTAACGATATCAAAAACTAGCAATACCTATGCATTTTATCCATTAGGGTTATTCAATTTACCCAGCTGTTAACTAATGCACAACGAATTAGATAAACAATTTAAGCACTTTTAAAATCATATCAAAGTACGCACATTATTCGAACGACGGTACATAAAGCTTTTAATATCGGTTGATATATTCTTGCTCAGTACGGTTAATCCATGTTCACGTGACTCACATAAAATGATCCACACATTAAAAATTCTATTCTACAACATTTCGTTCTGCCGTTTGGTAAGAATAATGAAGTTTTGTTTACTTTATTAGTATGATTGCGTTCTATAATTCCTGATCTGACTAGAATTTTTTTTTCTTAACTTCCCATTTTTAGTAATGTAATTCCAGTTCTTACACTAGAACTTTAATTAATATTTTGCGTTTTCTTATTAGTTCTGAATTTTTATCATTGTTTAATTATATTAATGTATAATGGCGAATAACACACAACTTCATGCATTATATATATATATATTTATTTAATTAATAATTCTTAAAGTATTTTAAATATTTGAGGAAATAATATGCCATACACATCAATGATTTACTAAATTCAAAATCAGAACTGCGGCAAAATTAAATAGAAAAGGATAACATTTACAAAGTTCCATCGGCCAGTTATTCTAAAATAATAATTATCTACCGCTGTTGCCAATGCCAAAAGTAGAATTCTTTTTTGCTATACGAGCTCCTGTTGCCAACGCTACATATACTTATATTTAACATTTTGCTAAAATCAATAACATTCATTAGTTTCCATTTCTAATTTGTTAAATTTAATTCTTCCCATGAGTCTTTCGTTCGTTAGTATTAAATTTTTGGTATGTTTGGAAGAAATAGCGCTCGTCTCCTGCAGTTTGAACTATTCAGAACTTCTGTAATTATCTCACCATCTTATTTTCCATCTGCTTTCATAACGACCTTCATTTTTTTTATTCTAACATTTTTCTTACTTCAGGCAAATATTAACTAAAAGATTTCCTACACTTTCAATTCAAGAGCAAAATATAGTCTTCTAGGAGGCCATTGATTATTTTAGAATGCTTCTTCTTCCTCTTGTAGACAGCCGACCACCCCGCCACCACTGAATGTAACAGTATCGACAGAATTTGTTATAGCCGACTGCTGAATACGTTTTGTCTAACCTTACATTGACCAACCAGTCAAACCAACATTCCTTTCTGGGTAGTAAGTAGCTGTCTTTCTCCCCATCTACACACTCTCAGACAGTTGAAATGAGACTATCAATCTTTGGTATCATATCCTTCTGTGTGTTGAGATTACTTGGTTCCATCAGTACTGCACTTAAGTTATTATTTACAATCTTCAGGTGTTTCCTTAATTCTGGGACCTCTATACATTCCATTAAATAGTGGCAAACCGTACCCATTTCTCCCCAAATGCATTTATTTTTCCTGCGTTCTTCCAAATCTTTGGAAATATGCAGGAAATCTCCCATGTCCAGATATTATTTGGATTATCAGTGGATGGTATCTTCTTATTTTTATTTCCGGATTTGGAATAAAGTCGAAACTGTCTCTTCTTTTTTTCGACATAAGCCATCTGTCAAACCATTGAAGTTTTATTTCTTCTCTCAATTCCCCTTGAAAGCAATTCTAAAGGCTAATTGGCACTTACTCCATAGTTTTGAACCTCAGTCAGATAATAAAGATACCTCAGCTGTCACACCCCTCACCACACAGACCAGACGATTTGAAGAGAGACCAACTGGGATTGATTATTCCTTTGTTAAATAGTATGCGAGAAAGTTTTAAGGAGAGCAATTCCGCTGGTTTTGTAGTTAAAAAAATAAATCCACAATCGATTTTGCTTTCATTGGTAAGAAATTGACAATAATATCTTTTATTTCATTATCTATTACAGTTTTCCTTTGCTTTTTGTTGGAATATCAGGGATACTAATACGAATTTTCTCCATTTAAGCACTTTTAAAGAATTCTGTAACGATTCAGCTTCTTACCGGCCTGATCATGGTGAGTTTTTTTTTCACACGCTCCATAATTGCCAATTCCAGACTGGACTCCTCAATGTCTAGGTTTTATGGCGATGTAATTACTTACAGATGGACAGGTGGAGAACCCTCCTTCTAAGAACGGACATCTAGCCCTTTATAGGGAGACGAGATAAAGAACCACCCGTGCACTAATCGTGTCTGCGACTCAGATGTGCAGTCTGCTTTGTTTCCTGTAGTGAACATTCCATGAACATTCCTGCGGTCAACGGTAGACCATTGAAGTTTTGCTGAACGATGATTGGAGAATCATCGTTCAGCAAAACTTCAATGCTCCAATGGGGAGGAGATCGAGGGTCCAAGAAAGAGAGAAAAAGGCGAGGTTTTTGGAGAGAAGGGAGAGCCGAGACTGAGAGCCGGGACCTAGACTCCGAGCGTTTGAGAGAAGATTTCACTCGAGGAATTCGGTGGATTCCTGGAATTAACCTCGGTACCTGCGCTGGACTTAAACGGCTGGTTAACTGTTCTCGTGAGTTTCTCCGAAAGATCTCGAGGAACTATTCTTGTGGTGTTACACATGGACATTTCATTTAACCTAGATGATAAATGGTATTTTTTGTAACTTAAAGCTGTAAATAAAGCACTTAATTTTAAAACGCTACCCTTTATTTGATCGGACCAGATCGAGACGTTACAATTCTAAAACTACTTCATTTGTCTGACGCATTTGTTTGATACAACTAAATTCAAACATTTGATTCACTTTTAAAATCATTTTTGCTTATTTGTATTCCTTCGCAGTTAAAACATTTACACTTTTTTTTTTCAATTTATCTAGCTGACAAAAACTTCTGCACAATAGACTAGATTAAAACTAACAAGATTTAGTTACGGATTTTGACAATATGAGGTTAGAGGAGGCGAAATAATTTCAGTTCTTCCCTAGGCAAACTATTAATGACAATAAAATAATGAGAACTTAACTCATTTGGTCATTTAATTTTACCTTCGTGGTTAGTTTCTAATATTCGTTATATAATTTTGAACAAAATCGCGACAGTTTCTATTAACTCTTCATTTTGTTCAGAGAATATACTTTATCATTGACACAATTTATATAATATTATTTTTTAAATATCTCTACATGATTAAATTTTATAAATATACATATTGACGGTTGATTGGACGGATTTCTTTCTTTGATCTATACATATACAGGGTGATTCAAACTTATCGTTCAAATTTGATGGGGGATGCAAGGAATATCTTAAGAAAAGGATTTCACATAGGAAAATATGTCCACAAACTGCATCTGCATGTATAAAACGGATGTGATGTGAACACAAGATAACAAAACAGTTAAGTAGTAACGAATGTGAATTTTATTGCAACAAGGTAAAGTGCTTCATTACCAGTAGGTGCTGCTCAATAAGTGCTCGCAATTGCAACCATTTACACAAACACGGTATTCACAACTCGTGTGGTATCAGCCAGACCACAGCAAAAATGTTGCGCGTGGTTACTTGAACCGGACATTCGGAGCTCAAGGGATCAACAGAGGAAGACCGATCGCTTGGCCACCCAGATAACCTGATATATCTAAAATGGGTTTATTTTTGTGTTGGACAATTAAAGACTTTGTGTATGAGATCCCATCGACAGAGAAATGAACCTTGTTGCACGAATAGTGGTTGCAGCAAGCACTATCTGTGTTATGCCCAGCGTTTTTGAAAAAGAATTTCAAGGGTCATCCTCAGGCAATGATTCAAAATAAAGGATTTTTTCTATGACAATACGGGACTATGTCAAACAGCATTGAGCCCTCGGGACCCGAAAATTAAAGTCGAAAAGACACACCAATAAAATACAATAATAGTTTCTTTTAATAATATAGTGTTTCTTAATAGGTTTTTTTTTTTTTTTTTTTTTTTTTTTTTAAATTTTGTTTGGATCGGAAAGAATTTTTAGTTTCAATTCCTTGTATACATATAATAGTATTTTAACATCTAGTTTCTACTCTTCAACCTTGCTCTCCAAAGGATTGTTAAAGACTCTGCAATTAACACCAGAGGAACAATTTTCTACAAATTTTTGCATTTGCTGACGAAATTGCCATTGTCGCACGGACTCTAGAGACTCTCAAACAGGCCTTCCTTTACTTGGTAAATGAGGCAAAGAAAATGAATCGTCTAATTAATCAAACTAAAACCAAGTATATGATGACTGCCAGTTTCAATGACACCTTACTTGTAATAGGAGATTAAAAATTTTAAGTAGTTAACAGTTTCACCTACCTGGGTTCTGAATTGAATACTGATAATGACGTAACACCTGAAGTGCGTAACAGATGTTTTTATGGAATTTACAACTATCTAAAATCTAGTCTGATTAGCAGGAAAACAAAGTTTTTGCACTACAAAACTTTGATAAGGCCCATAGTAATATATGCTGCTGAAACGTGGGCAATGACCGAAAGTGATAAAGAAATCTTAGCAGTTTTTGAAAGAAAGATATTACGAAGTATTTTAGGAGGTGGGAAATGTAATGACACATGGAGAAGAAGAACAGACTTGGAACTTCACGATCTACACAAAGAACCTGACATAATAAAATTTATCTCAATTCAAAGACTAAAATGGGCAGGACACTTGATTAGAATTAAAGATGACCGAACCACCAAACAGATCTTTGACGCTAAACCATCTGGAACCCGCAAAAGGGGTAGAACGAGTGTCTAGAAACAGATCTAAAAGTTCTCAGAGTTAATAACTGGCGAAGTCTATCCAAGAACCGGGCAGCCTGGAATTCGATTCTGCGGAAGACCATGGCCCACCCTGGGCAGAAGCGCCACTGAAGAAGAAGAACATCTAATTTAAATCCAAATTAATTCCCAACGTTTTATCTAAATTTCTCATATTAAAGTCATTCTATAATATTTTCTTATTTCCTGATCCGATTTCATTTCTCTACTTAATTAATTCAAGAGAAGCTTTGTAAAATTGCTGAATCAGCATAACACCCTCGGCGTGAAGGGCTATTAAAATGAGCGACTTTCCATTGTATCATTGTTATAAATTATAAATTTTAACTTCTGGTTTCTTTAGTGTAAAACTGTTTTTTTAAATTCATTTAGATTCATAATCTTTCAATTGGATTGAATTTAAATTTATAAATATTAAAATAAAGTGTTCATTTGTTTATTATTTAATCTATTATTCTATATTGTGCTTTTTAATATATATACATAAAATAGCAATATGTGCTTAGTAGAGAGTTCGATAGGAAAATTTGTCAGAGATTAAGTATAAACTGTTTGCCTCGTGTCTTAAGTTTAAATTAAAACAGAGTTTAACTAGATAAGACCTCTAAAGACTCTAGGTCTCATTTTCTCAGATTTCAAAACTAAATTTTTTTTAAAAAAACCTTTTAATCTCTATAAAAGCAGTGTTAATTAGAAAATTTGATAAATTGAAAGAACAAAGCATTTGACTTTGGGTCACTGCAAGAGAGTTTTATCATCGTGTCTACAAAAAATTCAACAGTAATTTTAAGTAAAATTATTATTTTTAAATAAAATATTGTAAAGCATTTTAATATAATCTAAATCTTAATAGATTGGAATATCACACATTTTTTAAAACTTTTTATACATTTTTAACAATTATTAAATTATATATTCTTTTGGAGATATAAACGAGACTTGCAAAAAAGTAATTACTGAGGAATGTTAAAAAATTTATGTGACACTGATTTCTTTAAAAACAAGTTTAAGTATGCAATTATTATAAATTAAATGAGAGCAAAAAATTAAATTACTTTATAAACACTACAAAAAGTATTAAGTTCTTGCCACCCTCCTAAAGAATTGTAAGGTCACTTGACAATTCCTATTTATTAACACATACCAGGCTCTTGAACATTTTGTTGATTCACAGTCTTTTCTGGCTACAAATATGTTCTGTGATCTTACTTCTGATTGACTTCTTTAAAGTTATAAAGATTTGCATATAAAAGATATTTAAAAAATGAATTATAAAAAGAAGGGAGAGAAGACAAGTAGATTTTCCAGCATCAATTTAGCTTCCTAATTCAGATAAGATTAAATGGATATTTAACCTTAAATTATAAGAATATGAATCTATTAAACTGGAACTCAGACTTTAAGAAAACCTGCTTTAAGTTATATTCAATGAAACAATGTTAACCAGTTTAATTTTAATGAGAGTTTTCTGACCTTTATTTTAATTAGAATTGATGTTATACACAATGGTAAGATTTTTACAGCTAAACAAAAGTTGCAAGAAGTAATTTATCTATTTTTACATAAGATTATAAATTCTTCATAAAAAAGTTAACTGATATCATGAAAATAAAAATTTTGAAATTTTCTTGGTGATTTTGCAGTTTCATATTTCCAGTGAATGACTTATAATTATGTCTTGCAATATTTGGAATAAAACAAATTTTACAGGAGAAAAAAAGATTATTCGTTAACCAATATCATATACAAATGATGGGATAAAATTTAGCTTGAATAAAAGTAGCCACTATCAATCATAAAAAGTACAAATTGTGCATTGCAAAGGCATTGTGAAAGGCAAAAGTATTTCATATGAATTTCACAATGTCAGATTATTTTAATTTGTTGTAATGCCATTTTTAGTCTGCTAAAAGATGATTAGTGTTACTTTGTGTCATGAATTCAACAATAAATTATATTAATAGAAGTAGTTTAAAGTAGAAATTAAAATAGCTAACATTTCACAAAGTTAAGAGCAAATAAATTTATCATTTAAATATAATTTTTTTTTATCAACAAACAAAATATTATACAACATTTAATTCCTTTGTAAAAGATCATATTTGGAAGTGTACATAAATGTAATTAGAGCAAAAAATACACTTTCTGTTACTTGAAAAATAATGAAATATTAAAAGAAAATTATTTTCAGTCAGATTAGGCAGAAAACTAACCCACAATAACTGGACTAAAATGAAATAATTAATGTGGTTAAAAATGAAATGTTTTAAAAATATTTCTGTTATGAATAATTACAGAATTAATATGTTATAAGAAAAATTAACTTTTGATTGGAAGCAACAGAGTCAATACTATAATTAAATTAACTTTGCTTACCTTTAGTTATTAAGTGCATATAAACTTGCAAACATATTAATACTACTATTTTATTTATTTATCTATTTTTGCCCTTAATTTTAAGTAGAATTAAATAAATGTTCACTAATTAAAATTAATGATGACAATAAAGCTATATTAATTATATCCCATTCATAAATTAAAACATTGTTTTCCAATAAACTAACACAAGGCTAGGCAACACTTTTTATTAGCTACATATTCCTGTTTATGTCAGAGATACACTTTCACATAAATATAATTCATTTGCACAAATCTAATAAATATATCATGTATTACAGAAGTATATTTTATGTTGATGTGTTCAAGAGCACATTATATAGTAAAGCTCTCGCCACAGCCACACGTCCCTTTAATATTAGGATTATTGAATACAAATTCATTGGCTAGTGCACTTTCTTGAAAATCCATTTCAGATCCTAAAAGAGTCAACTGAGCTTTTGCATCAATAAGAATTTTAACACCATCTTGTGATACAACTTCGTCAAATTTTCCTTTCTCTTGAACATAATCGAGGGTATAACTCAAGCCATTGCAACCACGTTGAGCAACACCTATTTTGAGTCCAATTGCTTCAGGTTTTTGTTTAAGTAATTTCTTGATTTGATTCACTGCAGCAGGAGTTAAAACAAGAGCAGCTTTCGAAGGTAGCTTCCGAGTTCTTTCCACAAAACGAACAGTTGCAGCGCCCAAACTTCGAGACATTTTTTCAAGATTTCAATAAGACATCATAATATTATTGGATTTATATAATTAACATCAGCAGAAAAAATTTACATAGTCGAGAGCAATCCAAAACATGTTTACGACTTCAAAACGTAAATATTTGTACTCAGTTCGATATCAATTAATCGATTATGAACCGCTCAGTAGTATCGTGTCAAAAAGGGAAAAAATATTTCATGTTGTAACATAAAACTTGAAAAAATATTTTGAGATCAGAAAAACCATTGATAAGAATAACCATAAAAATTTTAATAAATTTTTTTATCATCTTATGTAAGTTCGAAAAGTCTTGCTCGAACTTAGTTACTGCATATTTTTTTGTCGGCATTTTGCAGTGCTCTATTCCTGGAAACAGCTGTAATGCGTATCAAAACAAACTGGGATTTTTGATTTTGTAGTGATATGAGTTTTTCATTTTCTTTTACAGGTTTGTTTTTATACTTCTCAATATTCGTTTTAATGAAAATATGATGAATACTTCAAATGTAGTTTTATAAAACTATTAATTGTAAGAAAATAGCATTTTTCTTTGTATTTATATTTAAAATTTATTTTGAAGATCTTTGCAATATCATGTAGGAATACCGGAAAAGATCTTATCATAACTACAGTTTTTTAAAATTAAATGCATGTTTTATCCTCATTAATAAATGATAACTTTTGAAAAAAACTATAATCTAATTTTGTTTTGCACTATAATTACATTAAAAAATAGGAAATAATGGAGTTAATTGGATTTTCTCCATATGAAGTTTTAAGTATGCAATTTCACATATCGTTTTATGTTTCTAGTATAAATAATATAAAATCGAGTATCATCTTTGCACATAACTTTTGAAAAATATTCTTTTAGAACTAACGCTTAATTTAAAAATAATCTGAGATAATAATTATTTTTCAATATGTAATAGAACATTTCATTATAGAATAATCTTCCATTTCTTTTGTTTTGAAAGGTTTTTATTTGGAAAAAGACTAACAAATTTTGTAACATATTTGAATCATTCAAATTAACTTAAATAAGTTGTGTGATTGTTTAGGAAGTTTTTTAGATATTGATTTATAAATGTAATTTTATTTACATTTTATGTGAATGCTACTCAAATAAAATTTATAGTTTGATTTCATAACTGTATTAAGATTTAATATTTGAGTATAATTCAAAACTTGGTGCATGTTTTTATGGGTGAGGTGTTTCCAAAGATATGTAGTTGTTTCTAGATATCTGATATTATTTTCATTAAATTTGTATTTTTATTCTATTTTTTATTTAATGACTTTAAAATAAACCCAGAAGAAAATTGCTAGGAATTCCTTAAATATAATATTTAAAATTATCAATTTTTGTGTTTTTTTAAAATAATGGAATTTTTAATTAATTTTTTTTACTACCATACATTTTTTTAAACTTTTAGAAATAATGCCAGTTTTCTTATTTATAACTAAATAATTAATGTTACAAAAGATATGTAAGTGGAATTTATTTTAAAAATTTAGCTTGTGAAGAACTATTTTAATTAACTTGTATTCTATGAAAATGGTTATTCTACTTATGAAAAAAGACGGTACATTATCATTATTCCTTTGAGTATTATTAACCTTTGTTATATACATGCTTGTGTTGAGAAAATTTAATAAAACAGTGAATAGAATTTTTGAATTAATTGTGTGTGGAATTAATTTTAATTCCACACACATAAAAAATTACAAAGACATTTTCCTTTTTATGAAATTATTCTGTGGTGCAGGGCCTCATGTACTCAAATCAATGAAAGCTCCCTGAGGCTGATCCTATATATTAGTTTATTTTTCATGAAAATTTCATAGCTTTGATGCATTATACTAATTCTTTCATATTAGTATTCAAACTTAAAAATTTTCTGCTTACTTTGAGTATCTAATTAATATACTAATTGAATTTTTAAACCTTATATTGGCTTTAAAAAAATCCTCTTAAGTATTATTGTACCATCATTTATCATATATTCACATAAAAATACATTTTGAAAGAAATGAGCATCCTTACATGTCTTATAATGAAAAATTCATCAGAAGTCAGCATGAAGTAGAAATGCATTCTATTAATAATACCTCTTTTTGATATTAAATAAACATGGCTAATTGTTTGCTGCTAATTTTGAGCTAATTATTTCTTTTGGGGGGTTGCACAGTGAATGTCCACTGAAAAATAAGCACATTACTTTCTTATTTAGTAATTGATGCAAGAAGGATTGTTCATGTACCTATTTTTTTTCTTACATTGATAGTTTTAAAAGTTTAAAATGGAGGAAATAAAGAAGATAGCTGATCATGTTGAAAAAGAAGGTGAAACGAAAGATGACCATCGCTCTGGTGAGAATAATAATTATATATTGAATTTGTACAAAAATTATAAGTGTTTGATAATGGTGAGATTCAAAAAAATATTTAATAGTTTATTTATGCATTCATGAAAACTGTTTTTATGTATACTTTTTTTACTCACCTATTTCAGGATTTTATCATCTTTTGTACTCTGGCATTTTCTTCGTATTTTATTTTAATATAAATATTTTCTCTATCACAGTATTTTTGTTCAATCATTATTGGAGTGTTTCTTATTTCTATATAATAAAAATAAGGACTTATACAAGTATAATAATATTTTCCCCATTTGAATCTCTTTTGAGTTAAGTATGAGACCATTTTATTCTGATTATTCAAAAAATTTGAATGAAACTTATTTTTGAAATAAAGATATTGATTGGTGATAAATGATTTCTATAAAAGTTAAAAGTTATGAAAAGTGTACATGCTCCCATTTAAGATAATAATCCCTCCCCTTATCCGTTTAGATAACTAAGAACTTTTAAATACAAAAAAAAAGTTATCCTTTTATTCTTTTATTAAATAACTGCTTTTTTATAAATGATAGATCAAGGAAAAAACTAATGATGAAATACTTCTTTAAGTTCATCTTATAAGGAAAACTAATTATTAAACTGAATATATGTATCTCAATTATTTGCAAATTTTGTTGTTTTTCTTTTTATAAATGTAATTTATTTTTATTGGCATAGTTTTAAGTTTAACTATGTTGCTTCCTTAATTTAAATACATTGAAATATCCGAGTTTTATTTATCATGCTAAGAAAAGATGCATTTTGTTTTTAGTTTCTTTTAAATTTTTCATTTACAAACATTTTATATCCATAATATTTATAGCTCCATTCACAAACAGAATATTTCTGTAAGATTATAAATACAAATAGCAAATTTTAAATGTTTTGTATGAAAATTTCAAATTTTAATTTATATAGGGAAACAAGTTGTAACAGTGTTGAGTTTTGGCAAATTTAACCTCAGTATGCTATTTCAGTTATTTTATTAATTTGATTTTTGCTAAACATATTACTTAATTAAATTTATTAAGGGTTATTTTTACATTTCTATTTCAGGTCGCAAGTCACCTCCACCTCTTACTAAGATTCCAAGTGTAAAAATCCGTTGTGAGGCTGATGAAAATTACCAAAAAATTGCCGAGACCATCATACAAAATTTCAAGGAAACTGGAAGGGAGATTTCAGCACCTTATGAAGTGCCACATTTCCCAATTGAAAAGAATGAATCACGGAAGGCAGTTCAAAGACAGTTATCCTCTAAGTACGTTAAAAATCCATTTTTCCCTCTTGCTGTTTCTTTTTCTTAAAGAAAAAAAAAAGTATTTAATGGAGGAAAAAAAAGATTCTTACCTGTTTCAAACAAATGTTAATACATTTGGCTGTAACTTGTTCTCTAACATACCCTTACTAATTAAACAACTTTTAATTTAAAAACATTCCATAATAAAATAAAGGAAAGAAAATGAATTTGATTATTGTGAATTTTGTACCATTCATGAACAAGTCAATAGTAAGACTTCTTATTTTATCAAAAACTGTCTCAATTTGAAATGAATAAAACATTTTGTGTTTTTAAATTATAAGTTTTAGACTCAACAATTTTATATGGAAAGAAAAAATATTTGATGAAAATATATTACATTTATTATTGTCATAATAGCACAAGACTACCAAAACAAGTCTCATTTTCAAGAAAGATCCTTTTGTCATATTTCCATTTTATGTATATATGTGGAGTCTAAGAATTTTTACTTATTATTTTTCATTATCATTTAATATGGACGATTATGCTTTAAGCTTATTGAGAAATTTCAAGATGTATTGATAATTCCACTGTGTGCTCAAATTTCTCCTTTTTATTTAAATTTTTATTTATTCTCCTTCCCTTTTGTTTCTCTTTAATAATTTGTGCTGTCTTTTCCAATTTCAAGCAGCTCTATGATGAATGGAAATAAAAAGTGAGTTTCATTTTGAATTTAAGGCTCAATGAAATTTATTTTATTCATTTTGAATCCAATCTGCAACTTTGTTTGAATGAGTTTTTTAAATCTGATGGCAACATATTGATAAAAGATAATTTTTTTTCTTAAAGCTTTTCAGCTTAAATTTTATTTTCATTGTTCAAAAATATAATAACATTATTTTTAAATAATTCCATTAAAAATAGAAATTTAATTTGTTGATTAAAATATTAATATCACTAAAATACAATTTTTTTAAATCTTAAATATAATGTAAATATCAGTTTTTATGCTATAATATTTTTAAAAGTTATGGCAGATAACATCAAAATTTCACTTAATTTTTAATTTATTCAAATTAAAAATTCAAAAAAATCACTCCAAGGTACATATTCCCGACTCTCAAGGTATATATGTACCAAATTTAGTTGTTATAGTCCAATAGTCTGGTCTGTAGATTACTAACACACACACACATTGAGCTTTATTATAAGTTAGATATATAATTATTGAAATTTTATAAGGGCCCATTTAGAGCTTTTGGAGAAACAGAGCTTTGATCAGGGTAAATCTGTAGAAGATGAGGTTGATAAAAAAGTTCCATTGTATGACAACATTTATGTGCCAGATTTCCAAAGAGTCACAGTTGGTGGAGAGCATTGTTCTGGGGTAAGAGTTTTGTTTTTTAATTCTTGTTATATTCTTCTTTATAATTTTTGAACTCCTGTTGCATCTCAAAAATACTTGTTTCAGCATATTTTATACCGAGCAGCTGTCAATTATTTATGTCAAAATTTTCATTCATTAGATAAGATATCACATATATACATTTCCTTAATATCACCCTTTAACAATTTATAATAAAATGTTTACTATATACATAATCAAAGTTAGATAAATGAATTACAGTAATAATTCTCATTTATGAATAACAATATTTCTCATTTATGGATAACGATAATTCTCATTATGATGGGAATTATTCTCACTTATGGATAACAATAATTCTCATTTATGGATAACAATAATTCTCATTTATGGATAACAATAATTCTCATTATGGTAGGAATAGTTCTCATTTATGAATAATAAAGAAATACTCTTTTTAATTCTTACAACTTATTATTATTGATCACCAAACTAAGAGATATATTTATTCTTACTCCTTAAAAATAGGAATAATAATTTATTTATAATTTGTCCCAAAGTTTTTTTTTAAAAGATGTCTAATTAATTTGAATATCCTGATATTTTATCTATATAATAATTTTTAGGTTCCATTAGAAGACTTGAGGCAGGCTTCTTCTATGTTGCTTCAAGCTCTGAATTTGAGGCAGAAATATATGAATTTTGCAAATCAGTCCTTTCCTGCTCTCACTGCAAGATTTTTGAAACCAAGGGAACAGCATTGGGACTCTCATGTAGCTGATGCATCCAAAAGTGAAGATTTAGAAGGTTGGTTACTATAAGTACTTTAAAAAACGAAAGATATGTTAACGTTTTAAGGTTAAAAATGTGACAGAAAGTACTAGATTTCATTTGCACGCTGATGTTAGCTATTAATTGAAAAATTGAATTGTTAGCATAAGCTTAGTATTTGTTTTTCTGTTTATGGCATTGAGAACCAAATAGTTCTAACCAGGGTTTTTATTAATTTGAGCTATCATATTTTTATATATATTTTATGAAAATTGACAATCATATCATACTTGTTCCCATCTTTTATAGAATAGCTAAAATTCTTTTGATTGGCTTTGAATATGAAAAAAAAAAAAATGTTTTCTATTTCAGTGTATGCCTAGCTCAATATGATAAAAATTCAGGATGGTTCTTTTCAGTTTGACATCTCAATTGTCATTCCAATTTTTAATGGAAAGTTGAAAGTAATCTTAATTATGGAATTATAGTTTTTTAATTAATTATTATTAGTATTTGGAATGGAAAAAAATGAAAATTTGGTAAAGGAATTCTACATAACAAAATTATTTATGACTTGATAAATTTTTTCAAAAACATTTCAAATTATTTTACTTGATTTAAAAAAAAAAATCATCATAAATTGTTTTTACAATAAATACTGTACTATTGTTTTGACTTAGACTGCTTACTCGAGAATATAACTTTGAATTTCTGCTATTTCTCCTTTAAATACTATATTCGAATGTAAGGATTTTATTATAAAGTAATTGTAATTCTTCCATTGATTTTATGATTGCATCTGAATTCATATTTCATATGAATAATTTTCAGATATGTGCATTATTATAGTTTATAAGTAAGTTGCAAAAGTGAAGATTATATGATTAAAGACATTTTAAGGCTAGTTTTTTAAAAAAGAAATGGCTTTTGATTTAAGTAAAATTTAGCATAAAAGCATTTTTTTTTAATCTGTCCGATATTTTTTGCTTATCTATCAGCTTTTTTATTTTTCTATGCTGCTATTATTTCACTATTGTTTTGAAAAAAAAAATTTTCTAATAATTTTTTTATATGCTTTTATTTAAGTTTTTCTGCTTGGAATCAAATTGTTTTTAAATAAATGAACATTTTTCTGCTTCTTGAAGGTTACTCAAGGTTTGAACAACAATCTATGATTATGAGAGGTACAAACTAATTATTCTTTGCACTAACACTCTACTAACTGTTTTAATGTACTAACATTTTAATTAGCATTGTGCATATTTTTAATCCTTTTAAGGATTTAATTTATAACACAGCATTAATCAAATGTTTAACATTCTTATTTTAGATAAGTGTAATTTTCAGCACAAGTCCTATTGTATTTCTAGTTTTACCTTTTATTAGAATTTGGTAGTTATGAAATAATATATTGTTTTATCTTAGTTATAATATCCCACAGAAACATAGTGCTTTCTAATGTTATAATTTGATTAAAAAGAAAAACTGTCTATTTCACTTAATTTTAAGATAGCCCAGAATACAGATAGGCATATATTATACCAAATGTATGTCTAGGCATATATGACATGCATAAATAATGCACTCAAGATTTAGGATTTATATATTTTGTTCAATATTCAAAGTTAATATTGTATGAAGGTAATTAAAATTAACCAATCATTTGGTTTAATATTCCCCCCCCCCCAAAAAAAATGTATTTGACTTTTCTCTTTTATATGTTCCACATTCTTATTTTTTAAATATTGACATGGATTGTATATTTATGATTTTACAGATACTCCCTTCATAGTTAGTAAGAAAATAGACTTTGATGATGAAACTTGAAACAAGTATTCAAATTTTTTTTAATAGAAAATTACAAATATTTGACCTAATAAAAAAATTCCATAAAAATAATTTAAGTGTTATTTATTTTCTACATTATAAACAGACTTTTTCTTAAAAAAAAACAACCTAATTGCTATATAAATATGAAAAATGTTAAACTTTGGTCAAGTGATATAATATAAAATATTAATTGATTTCTGCACACCTTGTGCTCTTGTTCTGTTTCATGAAATTCCTTCATAAAAAATGGACTATAGTATTTTTATGGAAAAAAAAAATATATTTATAATTTTCCATTTTTAGAATTGCCTATAACACAGCCTCCAACAATTCAGGATCCCTGGGAAGCTGACTCGCTTGAAGATATTCCATGTGTTTTCCAAGTCAACCTTGGAGTTTATTATGGAATACACCAGTATAATAAAGAAACTGGAGCAATGGAATTAATTCAGTTCCCTTACCCATCATTTGATGAATTTGTCACAGATCTTCACTTAATGGGAGCCATGATAGCAGATGGTCCTTTGTAAGAATATTTTTTTTTTTTTGATATTTCACATTTTTTTAAAAACATTTGGAATAATTAGAACCTGAATGTAATTAATGGGATGTATTAAGGGGGAAAGAACATTGTTTGCATGCGTATGTGTAATTTAATTATTTACTCTGAATTAGTTTCAAATCTATTTAGTTTTGGAATTTGGTTATAGATTTTAGCCAATACAAACCGATACTGTTTTAGTTTTATAGTAATGCTCATGGTAATGTGATATTGCGTAGAAATTCAGATACTTGCTTGTAATAGTACTATTGTGTTATTTTTCTTTATATATGCTTTAAAATATTGCAGCTTTTTTTAAATAATGTATTCTACAGTTTATGTATATTGCATTGTGAATTAAAACTTTTGAATGACATGCGAATTTTTTTTTTCATGTTGCACTAATTCTTATTATACGGTACAAGACTTTAGGAGCAACTAAGGTAAAATTTTTTTTCTTCAGAATTTAATATTCACATCAACAACAGTTTCACTGTAAAATCCATTGATTGAATAGAGTTTTAAAAACTATAAATTTATCCTTATTGTATAGTAAAAGGAAAAATTTCTTTTTAATAGTCTTAGGTTACAAATGTCTCATCTCACTGCTTAATACTGTGAACTTTTATTTTATAGGAAATCATTTTGTTATCGAAGACTGAGTTATCTCTCTTCAAAATATCAGCTACATGTGCTGCTGAATGAATTGCGTGAACTAGCTGCTCAGAAAGCTGTGCCTCACAGAGACTTTTATAATACAAGAAAGGTAGATTAAAGCCTTCTATTCTTCAGTTTCCCTTTTTATTAGATGTATTAATTAAATTAGATTATATATCTCAATCATCATTTAATCAAAACTGTATTTATTATTAATTTTAAAGTATATATTAGTTGGTCATCTAAGAAGATGAATTTCTTAAATCTTTCCTTAAGAACTATTTTAGTATGATAACAAATGTTCAGTTTTGTGTTTAGTAGATTGCAGATATTTGTTCTGCTTACATCAAAGATAATAGAATTTGCCTAAAATGCCTTCTGGAGCTTTTTAGACTAATCTTTCTCACTAAAAATAACAGATAGATTTTTAAATATGTGACCAAAAGGACTCCAAAACTTTAATTCTGTCAGGGTAGACTATTAAAATCAATAAATCATGTCAATTAAGTTAAAATACATTTAATGACATTAAAGAACATGATTTGCACAGCAAAATCTATTTAGGACAATAACATTTAATATATATGAATTAAAGTAATACTCATGGACTACATGATGTGTTACACTCACTTCCAAGACATGGACTGATTGTTCATGGCAGCAGCCAATAGATGGTCGAGGAAAACAGTTACCGTTATATATATATATATATATAACGGTAACTGTATATATATATAAGTGACTGCAACTTCTTTAAGACTTTGGAGCCACTGATACCATTTGACTCATGCTTGCAATTCACAAATACTATCCATTTAGATTACTTTTGCTTTTCTGTAATTAAAAGACAATAATAGGATAATAATTATGAATTGTATACATGAGTCAAGGTAGGGAATATGCTGAATGCTTTCTATATGTCCAACTACTTTATAATGAAAATAAGTGTAGCACATTTAGTTTAACTTTCACTTTGAAATGTAGATTTATTTTAAATACATGATAAGACTAATTGTTTTTGTGTGTTGAAGGTGGATACTCACGTGCATGCAGCTTCTTGCATGAATCAGAAGCATCTTTTACGGTTCATCAAAAAGTCTATGAAGGTTCATGCTGATGATGTAGTTCAGGTTAAAGATGGGAAATCTAAGACTTTAAAGAAAGTAGGTGCTCATAATTTTTTTTAAATACTAGTGCTTAATTGGAAATTTTAGTGTTATCCTGATAAATGTGTGTGTATATGTGTATTTAATATAAACTATTTATTTATGATGCATTCAATAATTTATTTAATAAGAAAATTATTGAAAATAGCATGGGGGAACAAGGTTAAATATCTAAATTTGGCAAATTTTAACCAGTAATGATTTTCCCCCCTTATAAAGTGTTATTGTTCTAGTTAATGGCTGATAACATCATTTGTTTTTTTCATGATCTCATTAAAATATATACTTATCTATACTTATAATAAAACTCAATGTGTGTGTGTGTGTGTGTGTTGGCGCTCTACAGCCCAGACCGTTGGACCTACAGCCACCAAATTTGGTACATGTATACCTTGGAGGTCGGGAATGTGCACCTCAGAGCCCTTTTTTCGAATTTTTTATTAGAATTCGAATTAATTAAAATTTAAACGACATTTCGACGTTTTTCCGCTATAACTTCCGAAAATATGATCGCATAAACATGATTTTTATATCAATTTAAAGATAAAAAAATTAGCTTTCTAACGATATGAGTTTTTTAAATTTAGCACGTAAGCTTCTATTTTTAACGAATTTTTAAAGAAATATTTTAACCATGTTTTTTTAGCACGTGACTGGATAAAATAAAAGAATGCCGGAAGTTCAAATAAAAAAAATTATCATCGCAAAATAAATCTAAAGATATGTAACATTTAGCACGTGACTGGATAAAATAAAATAAATATAAAACGTGATATTTTCTACAAAAATAAATGCAAAGCTAAGGTCTCTATAAAATTTGCAAGAGCACGTCAAAGGGAAAAAATTCGGTTTTATCATCGTGTTGTGATCATTTTGACGGAAGTTCAAATTAAAAAAAAACTATCATTGCAAATTAAATCTGAAGAAATGCAACTTTTAGCAGGAGACGGGATAAAATAAAATAAATATAAAATTTGATATTTTCTTTAAAGAATGCAAGGCAAAGGATTCTATGATCTTTTGCAATATATAAATCATTAATTAAATAAATTATCTTTATTTATACAGGATTGAATTTATACAGGATATGCATTTAAATTCTTGTCCAATGGCCAATTTGCAAAATATTATTAATAGGCATATATGTTGTTTAATACTATTAATTTGATCTAAATGAAGGAAATAATTACAGTTTATGTAGCTTGAGTCAAACAATCCATTTATGAATAACTAGCCGCCTTTGGCGACCAGCTGGTTTGCCATGAGTAATGTGTCCTAAAAATTTTTTTCGGTGATGTTGTAAAAATATTAAATATTTTTTTTAAAAAAGCGAAAAAGGGAAAAAAATTATTCAATAAATGATTTAAATGTTGCAAACTATTATAGAAACCTTGGCTTTGCATTTATATTTTTAGAAACTATCACATTTTATAATGGAAAAAAAATTATTGAATTAATGATACAGATATTGCAAACGATTATAGAAATATGCCATTAAGTCGGGATTTCAATGCATATAGTGTCTAAATTCAATCAGGTTTACAGTAAATAAAGAAGATTTATTGAATTAATGATTTAGATATTGCAAGCGATTATAGAAACCTTTGCTTTGCATTTATTTTTTTAGAAAGTAATATATTTTATATTTCTTTTATTTTATCCAGTCACATGCTAAAAGGTGCATTTCTTTAGATTTATTTGCGATGATAGGTTTTTTTTTATTTGAACTTCCGGCATTGTTTTCTTTTATTTTATCCAGTTACGTGATAAAAAAAACATAATTAAAATATTTCTTTAAAAATTCGTCAAAAATAGAAGCTTGAGTTTTACATTAAAACACTGATACCATTAGAAGGCTAAATTTTTAATCTTTAACTTGATGTAAATATCATGTTTGTGCGATAATATTTTCGGAAGTTACAGCGGAAAAACGTCAAAATTTCGCTTAAATTTTAATGAATTCAAATTCTAATTAAAAATTCGAAAAAAGGGCTCCGAGGTGCACATTCCCAACCTCCAAGGTATACATGTACCAAATTTGGTAGCTGTAGGTCCAACGGTCTGGCCTGTAGAGCGCCAACACACACACACACATTGAGCTTTATTATAAGTATAGATGAGTATTAGGTTTCTTCATACTTTGCTCTGTGAGCCATATTTTACAAAATATTTTAAAGAAAAGTTACTACATCAATCATTCTTCTAAATCAATAATTAAAACTGAACTGACTGATTTATAAAATTAAAGAATATTATTAGGAAAACATGTCCTTTTAGAACTTTCCGTCCATTATCTTAAAGCAAATATTAATTTCAGGCCAATCAATGCCCTGAATTACTTCAAGGTTAATGAATATGTGATTTAATTGAAAATTTTAGAATGCATTACTCATGGCGAACCAGCTGGTCGCCAAAGGTGGCTAGTAATATTATAATCTCAATAAGAATAAAGTGTATTGATGTATATTTATCATTATGATGTATTATTATTTATATGTATATTTATGTATATTAAAAATGTGTATGTAGTTAATGAGCATGAACATTTAGAAGGTTTTTGTCATAAAGAATTACATATTGTTTTTGATTGTTTTTATGTCTCATTTAGTGAGTTTTTAAAATTTAATAAAATTAATGTTTAAGAAAAGTTGTTTGTTCATGTAGAGAATGATACAAAACGTGACTAATAATTGAACAATTTAGCAACAAGGGAAATTGTTACAAACTTGACAATGTCATCTTTGTTAAAACTCTTTATGTATTATTAGAAGGCAGTTAATACTGCTGAATCAACAAATAACAGAATCAATTTATGTAGTTAAAAAAATTTGATAATTTTAGGGCTAACTATTTCAATATTAGGTTATTTGAGTGCTATATTTATGCAAAGTGTATTGCATTTGAGTTGTAAAACATCAAAATAAATAATTATTCCTTAGTTTTTTAATGAGCATTTTTATTTTATAGTCCTTGAATTAATTAGGTGTTTAAAAAATTTTAGTTATAGAAACTGGGCATGCAAAATGTTGATCTATTTAAATAAAGAAATAAATAAGGTATAAGAGTGTTTTTGCCCTCAGATATATTGAAATACAAATGAATTATAAATATTGTATTAGTTTTTATATCAGATTGAAAATCAAGAAACCATCGACAAAACTCAAATTACCGAAGAATTTTTGTTAATGACATCTGAACATTCCAAATCTCATCAGATTAGAATATTTTCTTGCAAATAACAGGAATACTGAAAATGCTTCTTATTATTTTTCTTACTTTCTATATTTTATTTAATTGTTTTATACTAAGATAATTTGAACTAGGTTTTCATAAACATGGAAAGACTGTTTTAGATTACAAAATGAAATGCAAAACTTTCATTTTTTTGTTTGTTTCTTTTTGCAGGTTTTTGAAGAGTTGAATATCAATATGTATGACTTAAGTGTTGATATGCTTGATGTTCATGCAGTAAGTAAAGGCTTTATTTTGTTTTATTTATTAAAAATATTTTTGACTGGCTTTATGATAAACTATACATTTTAAATATTTATTATATTTATGAAATTTTTTTTATCAACACCTAAAATAATGAGACAAATAAACAGATATAAATTTAAATCTTCTAATAAAAATATATTTGTAAAAATTCGTTTACATTTTTTACTGTATATTAGTTTTTAATTGTTTCTTTACAATCTGAATGTAATTAGAAACTTAGCACTGATGAGGAAACAATTCAGAATGATTCATTGCACTTTGAGAAATAATTGAAAACTATATTTAAAAGCAATTTTATAAGAAGTATAAATATACAGAAATTTTGTTCAATAATTCCATTCATTTATTCATTTGTGTGAAATTATAAATACTTCCTTCAAATTAAACAATATCTTCTAACTAATTATGGACAAAATAATATATAAAACATGAAAATATATTATAATTGGGCAACAGTATTCTATAATTTTGTTGACTGGTGAAATTGACAAATTCAATCAAAACTATCTCCAAAATCTAAAGGTAATTGCTCTGTCTTTTCTTTTAAATTCAAGTCAGAGTTTTGAGATGGTTTTTTAAAATTTACAATGTGTATTATTAAGTTAATTATTAATTATATTTATTACTTCATTGTATACATAAATTAAAGTACTTTCATGGTTTATATTGATGTTTATTTTTATATTTTTATAGTTTATTTTATTAATAAATGATTTGAGAATGCCACTGACAATCCTTTTTATTTCCACAGGATAGAAATACCTTTCACCGGTTTGATAAATTCAATGCCAAATACAATCCAGTAGGTGAAAGTTCCTTGAGAGAGATTTACTTGAAAACAGACAATTATGTGAGAGGGAAATATTTTGCAGCCATTTTGAAGGTGAGAAGTTCTTAATTAGATAATTGATTTTGGATAACATTGTTTCACAAGAAAAAAATTATAACAATGATGACTGTACTCTCTCTCTCTCTCTCTCTCTCTCTATATATATATATATATATATATATAATCAAAAGATTTTTTTGTATATTAGCCTATAAATTGAATTATATAACTAAGAGATTATAGTCTAAACCAGAGGTGTCCAAACTACGGCCCGCGGGCCAAACCCGGCCCGCCAAGTGATTTTATCCGGCCCGCGGAGGGTTTTAAAACATAATGTTTTCGCCCAAATCTTTTCATTTTCATAAAGGTATATCGAAAAACTACGTGGCCAACAAAACGGAGTTGTTGTACTTGACCAAACACAAATGTCTATCGCCCTGTTAAGTTATAAGACTAAATAAAAAAATATATTTGGGTAACTCAAACATAAAAGAAATTTTATACGCATGTGAATTTTGACGATAAGCAGAGTCTTATAGTTTTGTTGTAAATAAAGCATCAGCAATTTCCAATTGCATTTGCAGTAAAGCTCATCGCCGATTTAAAAGAAAAATTTCAAAAGCGATTTTCTGATTTGGACATGAATTCAAAAGAAATTCGGCTGTTCCAAACTCCATTTGATTGCAACGTTGCTGAAATTTCAAGCCAGCTTCAAATAGAAATTATTGATCTTCAAGCAAACGAACAAATCAAGGACAAATACAAGGAAGGAAACTTAATAGATTTTTATAAATATTTGGATGCAAAAGAGTTTCCAAATTTGAAGAAATTTGCTCGTAAATTCATTTCAATGTTTGGGACTACTTACGTGTGCGAACAAACTTTTTCTCAAATGAAGTATATCAAATCAAAATATAGGGCAAATTTATCTGACGATCATTTGCAGTCATTGCTTATGATTGGTGTAACAAATTTTGATCCCAACTATAAAGACATTCTTAAACTTTAACAACAACAACAAAAAAAAACCAGTTTCATCATTCGCATTAGAAGTTGCATGAAAATATTTCAATTTATATAAAATAATTATATAATTATACTTTGTTTGTTTAGTATTTTGTATTTTCAAGTTACAATAAAATAGTATTAATTAATAGTATTTAATGCTACTTTACTCATAATGATATTTTTCAATTTGTATATACGTGTGGCCCGTATAACATGGATCTAATTTCGATCCGGCCCGTACCGCGAAAAGTTTGGACACCTCTGGTCTAAACGAAGAAAAAAATTTGAATTTTAGTATTGAAGCAAAAATTCCCCTGTAGGATTAAATATATATATTTGGAAAATATTTGACATTAAGTCTAACTGATGATGAATTAACATGTTGTCTCTTTTCCTTATCTCAGATTCTTTTGAAACTTGCCACCATTTATAAAAATAACTAACTGCTCTGTATATTTAATGGCTGATTGAAACTTTTGACTTTCATTAAGCAGAAAATTTTACAGGGACTCTGATGAACTAACAAGCTTTTGACTCTGATTATTTGCTGTGAGAGAAAAGTATGAAAACTTTATAGATGATTAATAGGTTTATGATAGATCCGATTATGTTGACCTTTGCACCGTCCCCCCCCCCCCTCAATCTAAATATAGCTCCAGTTTCATGAAGGAGCAAAATAAAGCCAATTCATATCCTTCCAACTTATCAATGACTCGTCGGATCTGAAATTTTTTGATTGCATCTAGCAACTTTTCAAAGTCAGACTGTATTTGCTGATTTATTTAAATATTTAAATGAAATATTGTTAAATAATTTTTTTAATAAGCATTGGGTGAAAATTCTTATTACCAAAGAACTGTTTGTTGAATGTGTATTAAGCATCTAATAACATAATGAAAACTTCCAAATATAAGAAAGAAGTATTTTTAGAAACTTTTTCACTAAATATGCAACACTTTGATAAATTTTTCCTTCTATATACAATTTGTACAAAGAATAAGTATTGCCATTGTCAAAAAACTGACTACAAGACTTTGATGAATCTCTACTGCTCTCTAAGTTAGAAAGACACATTTTTAAAATTGTGTCTGTGTGTAAATACAATAATTCATAATAATAAATAAATAAATGAATAAAAATTTGAGCTAGATGGGGGAAATTTGGTATAGGGATTATATCCCAAACTTATAGTTTTTTTAAAATCAAATTTTGAACAAAGCTCTTTCAAACAAAACCTGTTTGTCCTGGTGTCAATATTATAATTACGACATGAAGAGACCTGAATGGATAAAATTTTGTGCACATATTTACTATCTAATGTAAGTTATGTTTTAATTTTGATATCAGATTAAAGTGTTGTTTGGTTCTTTCACAAGCTTATAAATGCAATGGATTTAAAAAATAATGAGCTATGATATTTGATTTGTAATTGTGTCAAATTTTAGTTTTAATAAAAAAAGGTCTACATTTTCACTCTGTATTTAACTGCATCCCAATGATTAAACTCCTGACATAAGACTCTTATAGCATAACTGTATATCTTCATAACTATTGTTCACCAGTTGCATATAGTTAATGCTACACAAGTATAATTAGTAGATATTCAGTGAAAAAAATTTCTTGGAAGACCATTCTGTCTGATGATATATTATTCAAATTATTTGAAATAATTTTTCTACTTTATCATTTCAGAATTCATAAAATTATTTAATTATGTTTGCAATAATGACTTAATTGTTTTTTTAAAAATGTGAACAACTTTTTAATAATTTTGTTTATACAAAAATATAACAAAAACTATTCAAAATAAAAGAGATGGAAACTTTGTTCTTTAAAATTTTTATTCATTTGATAACCGAATTGCTGTTTTTATTTCATTTCTTTCTAGAAGGTAGAATGATGAATTTTATAGTGTTAAGTGCAAAATTATGTAATCAAAATTGCTACTATAAATCTAATCTTTTATTAATTAAATATTATTTTATTAAAATATTGTTTATAAATAAAACTGAATTCAAGAAAATTGTTGGTTTAATGTATATTAAGATTAAAGTTTTCTTTCAGGAAGTGTTTAGTGATTTGGAGGAGAGCAAATATCAGAATGCAGAACCACGACTCTCAATATATGGCCGTAAGATAGATGAATGGGATCGCTTAGCTGAGTGGGCAGTTAAGCATAACATGTATTCAGACAATGTGCGCTATTTAATACAGATGCCTCGCCTCTAGTGAGTACTATTCATCAAAATTATCTTTACTCAAATATGTGTGTTGTGTATTCTACTCAAAATTTTAAGTGCTGGTTTCAAACAGTGTGAAATATTTTAAATAATATTAAATTGAGTTATATCACCATCAGACCCAATAAAAATTGTCTTCTTTATTAATAGTTTTCTTTCAAACATCTATTTTCCATGTTATCACGCTAATGAAGTAAAATTCATTTGTATTTCTTCATATGCAAAACTTAAATTCACTTGACGAGGATTTAATTTACATGCTTTTTCATTTTTCCTACCTATTGTGTGACTTTAGAATAGTAGAATATCGAACTCGCAACCTTACGATTTGCAGCCTTTAAATATTGGTGATCACTTTTTATATAGGGGATATGTTACGGGGCTGCAAATTGTAAGGTTGCGTGTTCGATTCTGGGTGGAATTCAACCTACATATCGGCACAATTCTAGCCATCCTATTGCCACATTGGTGACCTCGGACTATGAATGTTCAAGCAGCTGTCGTGGCTCCACCTACCCGCAGCAAACGCAACCAACACAAAATCGTTACATTCACTTGGCGCAGTAGCAACTCTCTTCGCTCACCATAACGTTTGGCGCTATAAAAGTAATTCATTTCTACAGACTCACTGGTAGGGGAGTATTGTGGTGACTTCTTAATATGCCAGTGACAGCCACTAGACACCAGCGTATGCTTTTGTCGAATGGTTAAGTTACTGGACTTGAAACCCAATCACCGTAGATTCGATCCTTGGCAGAATTCAACCTGCATATTGGCACAATTCCGCCAACGTCAACACCTTCATCAAATATTCTTGCTTTTTACTGCTGGGAACTTCATTGCTTAGCTAAAACAAACATCGCTAAAATAACTCATTACAGAATTTTAATATAAGTTTTTAAAAAAACATGTTATAAGCATTATGATCCTCGTAAATAAATAGAAAATATTCAATTAAACTTTTCTCTTTTACACACTGATTTTCTGTAACCTGCATTTTCTAAATAATAGGTATATAAAATCTTATATTTTCTTATCAATTTAACATTTTTTCCTAGAGTTTTTAAAAAATTATCTTTATGCAGCATTTGTTAAAAATCCTTTTTCTCTATAGTGATATTTTCAGATCAAATAACCTAGTACAGAATTTTCAACAAATTCTGGATAATGTCTTCCTGCCTTTATTTGAAGCGACAGCCAAGCCTTCTTCTCATCCAGAACTGCACCTTTTTCTGAGATATGTAAGTTTTTATGTCTTTTTAATAATACATGATTATTTCAAATTATTCAGACAATATTATAACATTATTAATTAATGTTAATTAATAATGTGTTTTTGAATGTTTCAGGTAACTGGATTTGATTCAGTGGATGATGAATCCAAGCCAGAGAATCCGTCTTTTGACAAAGACATAAATCCTCCCCTGCAGTGGACAGATAAAGAAAACCCACCGTACTCTTACTACCTCTACTATATGTATGCAAACATTTGTACCCTCAATCATTTCAGGAAGTAAGTTATTCTTAAAATTAATGTTCAAGCATAATGATAATTTTTTAATCCAATGATAATTTTTTAAATCTGACCTTTCTTTACTACTTTGATTTTTTTATTACATCAAACAAATGTCTTAAATCATTTAAAACAATTTCTGAAACAGTCGATTTATGTCTTAATTTTTTAAAATTTGTGTGATTAAAATCAGTTGAATTATATGGTTGATTAATTTTAGTTATTATTTAGCATTTTTGTTTAAAATTTTCATTAAATTGAATGTGAATCATATAATTAGAACCTGTTCATTTTAAATAAAATAATGACTAGGTTTCAAATAAAATTTTTTTTATATGGAAATAGTTTAACTTTTTTCGTTCGTGTGTTTACATTCATTCTATTACATACATTCGAGTTTTCGAGTCGAGACATTTTTAAATTCGAGTCAAAGTTGTTTACAGAGTAAAATGATACTTTTCCATCGAAAATCTCTCTTTTAAGGCCTTATCACACAGCAAAATATCGTCGGCACGTTCCGTGAGCAAACGACAGCGAAAGTGACGTCACTTCAAAGTTTCACGTGATTGGTTTGCGGACGATATTTCCGACGGCAATTTCTAGCTGGTTAGGAAAAGTTGTCAATTATGAAACTTGCTTGACCGGTTTTTGAGGGTAGAAACGGGAAAAAGTGCTGACGAAATTTCACCGTGTGATAAGGCCTTTACAGATGTTGAATTATCTTTCCATTTCATATTTGGATTCTCTTGTGTATTAAACTATCTCTCTGTATTTATTTGTTTGTTTTTCTTGAACTTAAAAAAGCTTTACTTTTAGGTCTCGGGGACTGAACACATTTGTACTACGTCCTCACTGTGGTGAAGCTGGGGCTGTTCAACACTTGATAACTGGTTTTCTTCTCAGTGAGAACATATCCCATGGGTTGCTTCTTAGGAAGGTCAGTCCTGTTTTTGAGTTTAGTTTAGTTTAGATTAGTTATATTAACGTCCCGTTTAAAGCAACACGAGGGCTATTTTGGGACGGACCTCGTAATTTTGAACCACGGTCAGATGACGAGGACGACACCTGAAGTGGCACCCCCCTCTCCACACCACACCACACCAGCGGGAGGACGTTTGGCCTGACAGATTTAACGTGTAAGAGACCCCCTCACACGACGGATCTTCGGTGGAATCGAGTCTCGAACCTGAAACCCTCCGGTTCCGAAGCCGAGACCTTACCACCAGGCTACCGCGGCCCTTCCTGTTTTTGAATGTTGATTTTGCATTATTTGGATTCTGCAATATGTGCTCCAAATTAAATATACAATTATATTTACTTGCTCTAAATTTTCTTATCTTTTGCTGTGTTTTTTGTATCAATTTATCTATGTATGTGTGAAATTAAGAATTTGGAGAATACAAATGAAGATTTGTTTTAATTGGATGACTGTAGTAAACCATAATATATAAAATTCATTATGCTTGATTATTTTTTTTATCAGGGGAAAAAAGATATACACTCTTCTCAGTCCGTTCTTTTATTAAAAATATTATTTTGAAATTATATTTTAATGCAAAAATTGGCAAAACATATTATATTGTATGAAACTTTGCCTTAAATTTATTCACCATTAAGAATTAAATAAAGAAGAGAAAAGCATTATGTGGTATTTTTTGTTTCTCATAGTCAAATGCTTATTGGCTCTTTGGAAAATAAATAATGCGATCTCAAATTACAGTTTGTGTAATGATTCCTGTGTATAGTTTGTTCATAAAATATTGTATACTAGCCACCTTTGGCGACCAGCTGGTTCATCACGAGTTAAGCGTTCTAAAATTTTCAATTAAATCACATATTCATTAGCCTTGAAGTAATTCCGGGCATTGATTGGCCTTAAATTAATCTTTTCTTTATGATGATGGACGGAAAGTTCTAAAAGAACACGTTTTCCTAATAATATTCTTTAATTTTATAAATCAGTCAGTTTTAACTATCGGTTATGCTTCCAAAATATTAAAAATGTTTTTTCGGTGATGTTGCCAAAATATTAAATATTTTAAAGAAAACGAAAAACGGAAAAAAATTATTGAATTAATGAGACAGATATTGCAAACGATTATAGAAATATGCCATTAGGTCGGGATTTCAATGCATATCCTGTCTAAATTCAATCAGGTTTACCATAAATAAAAAAGATTTGTTGAATTAATTATTTAGATATTGCAAACGATCATAGAATCCTTTGCCTTGCATTTATTTTTTAAGAAAGTATCACTTTTTATATTTATGTTATTTTATCCAGTCACGTGCTGAAAGTTGTATTTCTTTAGATTTGATTTGCGATGATAGTTTTTTTTTTTAAAATCTGAACTTCCTTCATTCTTTTATTTTATCCGGTCACATGCTAAAAAAAACATGGTTAAAATATTTCTTTAAAAATTCGTTAAAAATAGAAGCTTAAGTTATACATTAAAACACTGATACCATTAGAGAGCTAATTTTTTAATCTTTAAATGGATGTAAAAATCATGTTTGTGCGATAATATTTTCAGAAGTTATAGCGGAAAAACGACGAAATTTCGCTTAAATTTTAATGAATTCAAATTCTAATTAAAAATTCGAAAAAAGGGCTCCGAGGTTTCCTCCATCGTTTCTCTTTCCCGACCTTCAAGGTATACATGTACCAAATTTGGTAGCTGTAGGTCCAATGGTCTAGCCTGTAGAGCGCCAACACACACACACATTGAGCTTTATTATAAGTATAGATATGCATAATATTGAAAATGTGAAAAATACAATAAAAAATTGAAAAGGAAAAAAACCCTTTATATAATGAAAAATTTAAAATATGCATAAACTGTATTCCTGTCAAACAAAAAAAATTTGAAATGAAATTGTATTAATTTACATTTTTATTTTTTATTAAATTTTTTTATTTATTTAATTATATTATTTATATCATATTCTTAAAATTTTACGTCTGATAAGATATCAGCAAATCCGGTGGTTTTGAAAACAAAAATGTGCGTAGAGGATTTTATGTGCTCTTATCTAATTATTAGAAATTGTTTGTCCCGAAAATTTTGCAAAAGTTATGTATTTAGTACAGTAAAGACAAAAAAAGATTTTGAATAAGTTTATTTTTTATAAAACAAGAGTGAAAGTCTTGCGTTAGTGAGAAAAAAGAAAATCCATTGTTTTTGTGATGTTAGAACTTTTTTTTTTTTTTGTATCTACCTTTAAATAACTAGCTAGTTAAAGAGTTTTGATGTAAAATTAATATTGATAAATAGAAATTTTCAGTAACTTTGCCAAATCATTCAGTGGAGGTTAAGTTAATATAACCTTTTTTTAAAGCAATTGTTTTTTTCCTCAAGAAGAATTTTTCTACTTTACCTCAAAAATAGTGCATCAATGGGAAAAAATAATTATTCTAGTTGTGCAAGATTTTTGGTATCATTATAAAAAAATAGAGCTTCGAAATTGGGGAAAAAACTTTCCATATTTTATTTGGAAGTTTGTGCCATGTATTTAATTTAAATGGCTCCACTATGACTGGAATCGACAATAATTGTCGATTAGTAAATTGAATATATTTTTGCTTCTTCAGTATGGACATTTTGAATTTTTTGCTACATTTTTATAAAGGCCTAGAATCTAAAGTTGTCTGTATAATGAGGCCATATGGTTTGGTTGACTACTTTTTACAGAATTTACATGCAGGTGAATTATTCACAATTGGCAGTTCTTGTTTCTGTTCAGGCAGTATGTGTTAAATATTATAAGTTGTCATAATTAATTATTATTATTATTTAATTTTATCATTCATAGATTATTCTTTAAATGGCAACAGTTTTTGAATAATGTGTCCTATATAATGATGTATGCTTTTTTTAAAAAAAATTCTAATAAAACAGTGTTAGAATAAGGCTGAAATCTCAAGATTATACTGTGATTATTTTGATTTATTTAATCTAGCTCAATACAATGATATAGTTTATATGATGATGATTTTATGATAATTTATTAAGCACTGCTTAACAGTATGAGTAGTTAAAAATGTAATGGGTCTATTTTCAATATGGAACTTGCTGGATCATTGTTTCTTGACAAATGATATGATCCATGTACAGTATAGCTTTATATTTTTCTAAAGTTATCTTCAGATTCTAAGGATAAGCAATATTGATTTTTTTGTTCTGTTATTAAGATTCGTATTCGCTTTATGGTTTAGTGACAAGTTTTGGAAATGAGAACCAAACTATTTCTCCTTTAAAATTTGATTCAGCTTAAGACCAGTTGCAAATGTAGGACTCATGTTTATCATCTGATGCCATCAGGATGTGAATAAAGCTTCAAGAAAGAGGACATCAGTCCAGGCAACCCCATCATCTGAATGTGACAGAAAATTACAAAGTCTGTCTCTGAGTAGCTTTTGTGTTGTTTCAAAAAGGGTTATTAATCTAATTAGATAAAACAAACCATGCTTATGTTTTTTCAAAAATGTTTTGAATAAGCAACTTTTTGTGGTTATGAAGCAAAGATATCTTTTCATGACAAAATAGTTTCAACATCTTGAGATGGTGAGGAGGGAAATGAGTAAATTATCATACATATTTTGAATACATATGTCGTCATGAAAATTCAAATAAACACACCATCAACTTTAAACTAACAAACAAGTTTATTGAAGGAAAGTAGTGACTTGCAACTTTACATGGTCAAGATGTTGCCCACGATTAGTGGGTATCAGCTTTTATACGCAGAATATTCAAGAAACAATGAATTTACATAACAAAAAAAGATCTAGAATATTACAGAACATAAGGAAACAAACTAAAAATCCATACTTTGGATATAACAGCCATGGCGTTATATCCTGGGTTTGGATCACATGCTTTAACCATTAGGCCACTGAGCTCGTGTTAATCTTTTTTTAAGCAGCAATATGATACTTTGTAGGTTGATTAATAAATAATTAAAATGATGTATTTTCCTTTTATTTGCAATCTAGGTTCCAGTATTGCAGTACCTCTATTATTTGGCTCAAGTGGGTATTGCCATGTCTCCTCTCAGCAATAATTCTTTGTTTTTGAACTACCACCGAAATCCATTACCTGAATACCTCAGCAGGGGACTTAATGTTTCCCTTTCTACTGATGATCCCCTACAGTTCCACTTTACTAAGGTGAAGAATTTTTAAAAAACCATTTTGTGTTATTTTCTTTTAAATTTAATTTTGTATAGTTGTAATTAAACATTCAATTTAAAGTTAGCAATTATTTGTATAGCTTGGTTGTTTGCATATAACTGTGACATGCATTTTTTATATTTTTTCCCCCTTTGCCTTATATTTTTGTAATGAAAATTTTATTTTCATGTTTTTAAAAGCATTTGATATTTCAAAGAGTATCTTATTTAAACTAAAAAATTAATTTTCATCTTGAGCAAATGGTGAGTAATAATTTTGGTACTTTTCCATTATACCGGCGAAAATCTCGCCAAGCAGACTTTTTGGCGACAGCACACAGTCGCCATTTGGGCGCAGATGACAACATGACCGCGACTTTCTTAAAAAAATGTGGCAGTAAAAGGTTACCGCCGGTGATATTCTGTTTGGCGTTGGTTGCATCATTATTGGCGACTTATCGCTTGTGCCGTTATGATGGAAAAGTACTTAATTATCAATTATAAATTTAAAATTTTAGTACTTGAGAAAAGTCGATATAAAATCATTCAAACATTTAATAGCCAAATGGTATTAAAATAATTTTTTATTGTCTTTGGGCTGAATATTTTGAATGCTTTTATAATGTTATGTATTATAATGCATTTGAATTGAAACTTTAAATATTTCATTTGAAACAATTAAAAATAGAAGGAAAAAAAAGACAGTTTTTTTCTTGTTGCTATTATGGTACTTTTCCATTATACCGGCGCAGGCGAAAAGTCGCCAATGATGATGCAACCAACGCCAAACGAGATATCGCCGCCGGTAACATTTTGCCGTTACTTTTTTTAAAGAAAGTCGCGGCCATTTTGTCGCCTGCGCCAAAATACGATTTTGTGCTATTGCCAAAAAGTTAGCTTGGCGATATTAGCGCCGGTATAAGGGAAAAGTACCCTATTTTCTGTAAAGTTGCCCTAAGAAATAAGTAAGCAAGTTAAGAGTTGGTTATTATCACTATAAATATTTTTCAATTTGTTCTTATGTAAGGAAAATGTGTTAGAATTATTTGCTATGTAAAATCATCTTAGATTTAATTATTTAATACTTGTGCTATGAATTTCGAATAATGTATTATATGCTTCAGCAATTTCTTTTTTCATAATCGCATCACATAAAATGTGCTTACACATATTCACAGACATTTGCACACAAACAAACTGCTTTCTACAGGTTTAGAACTTGTGGTAGTTCATTAAAAAAAGATTTGCTAAATGTAATATTTCCTCTGAAGAATGTTTGGTACTTTTCCATTATACCGGCGCAAATCTCGCCAAGCAGACTTTTTGGTGACAGCGCACAGTCGCCATTTTGGCGCAGGTGGCAAAATGGCCGTGACTTTCTTTAAAAAATGCGGCGGCAAAAGGTTACCAGCGGCGATATTCCTTTTGGCGGTTGCATCATTATTGGCGACTTTTTGCCTGCGCCGGTATAATGGGCAAGAACCGAATGTTTCAATTTTAGAAATTTATTTACAGCCTTACTTTGTTACTGAAATTGTTTATGTATTATTTTAGTAATATTAATTTTATTTTAGGAACCCCTTATTGAGGAATACAGTATTGCAGCACAGGTGTTAAAGCTTAGCAGCTGTGATATGTGTGAATTGAGTCGCAATAGTGTTCTCATGAGTGGTTTCCCGGATAAGGTATGATTTGTTTTATTCTTGTTCTAATTTAAATTGTCTTCTCATAAATTTTATTACAGGTTCTGTAAAAATATTAATTATTCTTGTAATAAAACAGTTGTCAATACTTGTAGTAGTAGTAGTGGGTCTAATGCCACTTGGTCATACCAAGTTGAATGAGAGTAGCTCTTTTGAATTAAGGCAGAAGTGTGTGCCTTTTTATTGGTAAGGAGCACTGTTAAGGTGAAAGTACGACTTTGCTCGAACACACACGATACAACCCTTTTTAGGGGGCGGTCGAGCTCATTCATCCATCTGCAAGTCAGAATTTTAGATCCAAATCAGAGACCGACTCATACCCCCAGAGATATAATTTTTGATGGGAACTTGGAGGACTTTGGAGTCACAACTTATTTAACTTGCCCCCAACTACCATTAGCCAACACGCCGGTAATCGGCTGAGACGAAGACAGAACTCGCTATCTTTCGGTTACAAGACTGACGCTCTACCAACCTCTACCTCTATCTACTTGTAGTAGTAATCTAGGAATAGAGTTTCTGGTTTGCAACTTGGTTGCTGTAGGTTTCAGGCATGAATTTGCTGTGGCATTTAATGCATGTGGCATACATAAAAACCAAATTCTTTCATTATTCTAGGTAGAAATTTTTTGAAAAATTGTTGATTTTTCTACTGTTTTATTTATCTGAAAACACAAGAGTTTAGTTAAAAGCAAACTTTTAAAGTTTTAGATATATTTTGGATTATTTTGCTTGATCTATTAAAAAGAGAGCTGAAAAAAAAAATATATGTCTTGAGTACAGATGCTTTAAGTTTAAATTAACATTCAGATAAGCTTATGAAATCTTATAATACACTATTCATAGAATCTTAAAATTTAAGATTAGCACTTAATGAAAGGAATTTTTATAAATTGTGTGTTCTTATGCTATTGCTACTATTTCAAACAAATTACTATATTAATTGTTTATTGAGAAAGCCGTGGTGGCCCGGTGGTAAAGTCTCGGCTTCGGAACCGGAGGGTTTCAGGTTCGAGACTCGATTCCCCTGAAGAACCGCCGTGTGAGGGGGTCTGTTGCACGCTAAATCTGTCAGGCCAAATGTTCTCCTGCTTGTGTGGCGTGGTGTGGAGAGGGGGTGCCAGTTCAGGTGTCGTCCTCGTCATCTGAGCGTGGTTCAAAATTACGAGGTCCGTCCCCAAATAGCCCTCATGTTGCTTTAAACGGGACGTTAATATAACTAAACTAGTTGTTTATTAGTTGATACTATCGGAATAATTACTGACTTTGAATGAAAATACTGTTCTGTGATTTTGTTAAATCCGAAAAAATAATAATTACTTTTAATTTTAATATTAGAATTAATATTTTCCAAAAAAAAAATATCAATAGTCCTGCCTTATCGATAATTTTACCATGTTTATGAGTATTGTGGTTAGAATAGTTTCTATCTGTGAATGAAAAGGATGTTTAATAATTTTTATTAAATATAAGATCTTGAATTTTGTAAGGGTTTAAAGTAGATTTTGAAATAATTTCTTTTTAATTATATTTTCAGTGGAAGAAATATTGGTTGGGTCCACATTATATGAAAGAGGGAGTAGCTGGAAATGACATTCATCGAACCAATGTGCCAGATATTCGGGTGTCTTACCGCTACGAAACTCTTGTTGAGGAACTCGAGACCATATCTTATCCAACTTTTAATCAGTTCTAGTCAAAAACTGTACTTAAGAAAAATTCTATAGCAATTACTATAAAAAGTAAATTTTTATATGTTATTTTCATATATTATTAGTCATATTAAAGCTTATATTGGAGTGTTGTTGAAAGTTGTTGTTTTGTGTGCAAAACTGTCTTTGCAATAAAGTGTAGTCACAATTGTCTTTAAAAGACAGCAGTATGTGATATGTCATAGGGCATTGTTTTTTTATATTATTAAAATTTTGTGTCATTGCTTACGTATCTTATTTAATCATGAATAAACAATCAATCATGTTTTTGAAATTTTACATATTAGTTGCTCATTAGTGCGATAAAACTTAGCATTTTTGAAAAATATGTGAGAAAATATATTTGAGAAATAAATGAGAATTATGATGGAAAAATTTTGTAAAAAGTGCTAATGAATTCTTTTTAAATTCGAATCAAAATTTATTTTTAAGTCTCTAGTGTCATATGTTTTAAGTTTTATCTAAAATTTGGGGAAAATTTAGTTTAATTAATTTATTTTTGACCTTTAAACATTTTATAATTCATAATTTCTGAAATTAAACATAAAAGTACTTTTGATTTAACATTCCATATTTTCTGTAATTATTTGACATTTTGACAAAATTGTATTAAAAAAAGCTTGAAAACAAAATCATGATCTTTCTGTCAGTAAAATATAATCAAAAACTTATCCACACTGTACTTTACAATGATCAAATAAGTTTTGTATTGATGTGATCTTTAATTTGCCATGAGAAAAAATAATGGCATAACATTAGACTGTGTTTAAAATGATATTGTGTAAACAAATGACATAATGTATATTTCCTGCATATTTTGAAATTAATAAGTTTATGTTGCAGTTTTTATTTTTATGCAATGACTTAAAGCATGCATTTTGAAATTTTTATCATATGTGACGTACTCTTAAGTATTATTGTGAAAGTATAGAGAGTTTAAAATACTTAAGCTCTGTTTAACTGTGATGAACTATATTGTGACTACTGTTGTTTAAATGTATGCAAAGTATTTTTTAAGCTTTGAGATATGAATCTGTAGAAAAGGAACGGTATAAACATTTGGGTGCTTCAGCATACTTTAACAAAAAGGAACAAAACATTATTTGAAATCTTATTCCATAGAATTCTAAATATATATTTATAAATTTTCAGTTATAATGAAATAACTTTAAACTAAATGTGTGAAATACACGTATGCTTCTGTGATATCTATTCCTCCTTGGGATTTTTATTGAACATAAATAAACTAAAATAAATTAATAAAAAAGTTTGTCCATTGAGAGAGAAAATATTTTGAAAACATTCTTGTATTCAAGGCTTGAATGTTTTAATATAAATTTGTTTTATAATATATATATTTATAACCTATAATCACTAAATACAACTTTTTGTTTCAATTTTAATTGTTACTTAATTTTTACTTAGTCAAATCTTAATCTCACTTTTATAATGAAACTCTTTGTTGCATTTTGTATTTTTAAAAATATTTTTATAATTCTTGGCTAAACTTTAGGTGCTGAAGCTTGAAATAATGTTTTTATTTAATATGAATTCACATACTTTGTAAATTTCTTTGAAAATCAATTTTTTTTTTACTAAATGTTGCGTTTTCTTTACAGAAAAAAAGTGTTATTTTAGTTCCTGTATTCATTTGTATTTCGATTTTGAGCATTTAAAATGAGCTTTATTATAAAATTTATCATAATTTAATTTTAAAAATAGCTTTTTTGATGATGTTAGTTACAGAGTTTCATGCTTATAAATTTTAATATTGTTACTGAAAGTTTCTAAGGTGCCAAAACCAGACTCTGTGGTAGTGCTAGTCAATTTAGTTCCATTTTTTTAAAAAAAATTTATCTTTGCATCAATATTTTTGTTTGAACATTGTATATGCTATTGAATTAAGGACTGTTTCTTTTTGTTCATAATTTAATCATATGTATATTTTTTATGTTTTAAGTATCTTACAAAGCAATTAATATTATTTTTCACTTTTGTTATTTATAATTTTTAATTTGTTGGGTTTTGATATTTTGTAATTGTTAAATTGTTAAAGGTTTATTATAGAAAAAAAACTCGAGTATGCTCTTTTATGCATAATGTTGATTCATAATTTTTATTCTAAACTATCATATGACTTTGTTTTCAATTTTTGAAATGGTAGTAATGTTAAATTTTAAGGAAGGAAACAAATATATGTTGTACAATAACATACTATGTTATTACTTTGTTTGTTATTTGTTGGATGGTAGATATTTTTAAATTCAAGCATGGATTATTAACCATTTGCACTTAAGGGCTCTGGAGCGTAGCCATTTAAAATTGGTCTTCGAACTCGTAGCGGAGCCCTCGAGTTCGAAGACCAATTTTAAATGGCTTAGCTCCGGAGCCCTCGAGTGCAAAGGGTTAATATATGATTAAATAAACCTTAAATATCAACATTGCTCTCTGATGAGTATTTGTATTAATTTTAAATGCACGATAATTTACACAGAGCTTAATTTAACATTTTTTTAGGAATTTTTGAAAAATATTGTACTTTAGATAATTTACTAACAGCATTTTGATTAAAACTTTTTTATGCAATTAAATTATTATAATTAAAACATTACTTTAGTTGTAACCGTTACATAATACATAAATAGGATTTCTACTAGCTGTTCTATGAAAACCTGAAGCTTAACATTATCTTCATATGTATTTTTTTGTTAACAGAATAAATGCATATTTTTAAAATTTCTATATTATTTTTTGAGATATAGAATTTTGAAAAATTTAAAAGCAGTTTTATATGTGATATCAACATTGTGCACTTTTGAATTGATCTGATTTAATATTATTCAAAGATGCCTTATTTTGTGTAGTACTTACTATATTGTTCCATGAATTTTCTGTGTTTCCTAACTTAGCTTAGTAGCATTTTTGTTAAATGAGCAATCGAATATGAAACATGTATTTAAAGTAGATAGAATCAAATTATTTTATTTATTATTCCCATAAAAGTTTGTTGTTTAACAAAACGAATTTCTATCTGAGAAATCCTGTAAACATTCTCTATTGTTGTTATTATTATGTAATATATACCTCTCTCCTTATTGAATTCAATAGGCTCAAATATTAAAAGGTTTATTCCAGAAATGAAATAAAAATTTCTATTTAAAAAAGTGTTTAGAGGTTTATTTTTAAATTTTGGATTTTTTTACATATTAAATTTTTTTTTTTTTTTTTTAAAACCTGTAGCATTTTTAGAGGAAATTTGCTAAAACTGAGCAAACTTTTTAAAAGTTGATGAAACTATTTTTTCTGTATTTTCTAGCATTGAAAAATTTCTAGCATCTAGAAACTATATTTTCTTAACATTGCTAAGAAAATATTTGGTACTTTTCCCTTATACCGGCGCAGTTAAAAAAGTCGCCAATAATGAGGCAACCAACGCCAAACGGATTATCGTCACCGGTAATCTTTTGTCGATACATTTTTAAGGAAAGTCGCGCCATTTTGTCGCTTGCGCCTAAATGGCAACTGTGTGCTGTCGCCAAAAAGTCTGCTTGGCGAGATTTGCGCAGGTATAATGGAAAAGTACCAAATATTTTTATCCTTTTCATCTTATTCCTTGCTTTTTGGCTGGCCAAATATGTATGTTTGGAGGGAAGTAGGGAGATAATGCAAAGTAAATTCTGTCAATATTACTAAAACAACGTGGGAAATCCTAACCCTTTCCTTTTATTTTAAATATCCTTTCATGTCCTAACTCCTTAAAATATTGGGTACTTTTCCATTATACCAGCGCAAGCAAAAAGTCGCCAATAATGATGCAACCATCGCCAAACGGAATATCGCCGCCGGTAACCTTTTGCCGCCACATTTTTTAAAGAAAGTCGCGGCCATTTTGTCACATGCGCCAAAATGGCAACTGTGTACTGTCGCCAAAAAGTCTGCTTGGCGAGATTTGCGCTGTTGTAATGGAACAGTATCAAATATTATTATAATTTACCTGTTTACTAATGTTTCTGGATTTCAGTTTATAATACCGGAGTATATATGTGTGTGCAGAGATATTTGGGTGAAAAGGGGCTTTGGTTACCCCTCTTGGCGCGTTTTCGCGTCTTGTCTCCCGGAGTTGAATGCTCCGAGAGACACTACGCAAAAACGCTGTTGCTCATAGGGTAGTGGGGTTCAGTTTACCACACTTGGCGCGTTTATCGCCAAGTTGGCGAGGAAGGGAACCCAAAGCACAATTCAACCGATATGGTGATGTTATGCAATGTGTATGACAGAATTAAGCTAGTTAAATAATTTAGTATTTGGCGTAGTGTGTTGGCGGAATTGTGCCAATGCGTAGGGTAAATTCCGCCAAGGATCGAACTCGCGACCTTCCGATTTGTAGCCGAGTAACTTATCCACTATACAAAATTGATCACCGATGTTTAGTGGCAGTTACTGGCTTATTAAGATGTCACCACAAGTATAACATCGACTCTAAAAAAAAACCGCTTTGAACTTGAATAGAGACAGCGAGAGATAAAACGACAAAGGCCGTTATCCCACAGGAACCAAAAAGTTGCAGTTAGTGAATGTCAAAATGCTTGAGGGCTTGAACGAAGATGCTAAGATGCTGTTTGTTTGCGAGAGCTTGAGACAGAAGAGATGTGCGATTGTTCGATATTGAGTTTTTTCCAGTGTGCTTTTCTGTAGGTCGTAGGGCTGCGGTGGCCTGGTGGTAAGGTCTCGGCCTCGGAACCGGAGGGCTTCAAGTTCGGGACTCGATTCTACTGAATAGCCGTCGTATGAGGGGTGGGGGTGTCTTGTACATTAAATTTGTCAGAACAAACATCTTTCCGCGGGGGTGGGGAGGGGGGGGGGGGGTGCCAACTCAGGTGCCGTTCTCATCATCTGACAGTCGTTCAAAATTACGAGGTCCTAGTGTTGCTTTACAATGGGATGTTAATATAACTAAACTTCTGTAGGCTGTATATTTCGAACATTTTAACAAGATGTGGAAAATATTGTTTTCTTCATTGCATATGATGCACAAAGGGGTTATCTGAGAGAATGAATCTGTGAAGAAGACTTGGAGTGGTGGTCATTTTACAAATCACCCGTGCAGTAAGTTTATCTTGAATCCTACTTACAGTCCAATTAGTGATTGTGCTTATATCTGGAAAATTTCGGGGGAAAAGTGTAGATTTGGTTTGGTTTGGTTTCGCCCCGTTTTAAAGCAACACGAGGGCTATTTTGGGACGGACCTCGTAATTTTGAACCATGGTCAGATGACGAGGACGACATCTGAACTGGCACCCCCCACACCACGCCACACCAGCGGGGGGACGTTTGGCCTGACATATTTTACGTGCAAGAGACTCCCTCACACGACGGTTCTGCGGTGGAATCGAGTCTCGAACCTGAAACCCTCCGGTTCCGAAGCCGAGACCTTACCACCAGGCCACCGCTGCCCGGGAAAAGTGTAGAATAGTGTGCGCCAAGGATGCCTATAAAGATGGCGGACAAAATAAACACTTCTATGAATCAGTTATGGTTACCACTTTATGCATTAAAATTATGATCGTAACTGATAAGTATTTGAATTTTGATTTTAATTTAAGATTTATTTAATCTCTTACTTAGATTTTTATTAAATTTTTTTCATCTTTGGAATCACTATCGCTTCTTATCTTAATTTAGTGGAAGTTCTTCAAATCGAGCAAATTTTAGAGCAGTGATGCCTGTCGGCTTCTGAAGAAGGCACCGAGCTGACTTTTTTACTTAAAAAAGCATCCTAGGGCTTCGCTACCGACGGGAATGGGAATTTGGTAGCTTCGCTAGCAAATTGAACATAAGGACTGTGTAAGATAACAGGAACAGTACTTACAAACAAATATCCTTTCCTAACTTCATCAACACTTAAAATATATATATATTCCACTCACCCTTCATCCATACTGTAGATTTACCCGACTTCCATTCCTGCACAATTGCCTACATGTGAAATTGTTAATGGAACGAACGTTACAGCAGCAAAAGAATTACGAGAACTTCGAAGAATTCCATTGCAGCTATTTTTTAATGCGAGAACGCAGACGATTTCGTAAATTACGATTTCAGATGATTTTTCAAAGTGCATACTAACAATTGAAAACATTTCTTATTCGTATTTACATTAAAAAAATGAATTAAATTTCTTATTAATTGTTTAAAAAAACCTTTCAATTACAATATAGAACAAAATTAAAATCTTTAATCGATATTTTAAATATTAAATTTATCATAAAACATTTGTAGCTCATGAATAACTCAACTATTGTAAAAAGTAGTGAACAAAACACAATTAGGTTTGCTGGAAGAAAGTTCCGTTGGGTTGTCGTATTGGAGGGAAACTCGGGGGCACACCATGCTACACTTCACCCAATCCCCGATCAAAGCTGGATATTTGCTCCCGTGATAGTTATTTGAGGCGATTTCGGTAGAAATCTTTCTCAGACTAGAGATCGTATCCTCCGGGGAGATCCACTGTATGCATGGAGTATATTCGTTGACTTCTTTTGCCAGAGCTTCTGCTTTTTCGTTTTATGCTATTCCAGAGTGGCCAGGTACCCATAGAAGAGATATTTTTTGGGGTAAAAGTAAAGTTTAAGGTACTGGCCTCGCCAAACTGTGCCAAAATATCACCAAATTCAACAAAATTCGCCAATTGTCCTCCATCTTGGATTGTTCCAAAATGCCGCTTACATAATTTTACTATGCCTATAACCATTCCGTAAGTGCAAGTAATAGGTATTCAGAGTTTTATCGGAATCGGATGAGCGGTACAGAAGCGCATAAGAGACATACAGACAAACATTCATTTTTATTTATATAGATTTACTGATTTCTATTTAGCAAATTTTCTTCATAACGAAATATTTAAGTGGAATGATTAGATTTCCTTTAAATAGAGACCACTTCTCAAGATCATCAAAAAGAGCAAAGGGAAAAGTTTTCAAAAGAATGTCACGATTATGAAACACTATTTGTTGACTTATAACATTATTTATAATTGAAGTAAGCTCCATAACCATAACAATGAGTTGAGAATAGAGAGCGCATATCTTTCTCAGCCGGTGGCATGTTCAGAAAGCGCGGGCAAAAGACCCGGATTTCGTTTTCAGATAGCGCACGGATTTTGATTAAAATTTTCTTATCTTAGGAAAAGGAGATATCGGAAACGGGCTTTAGCTCCAGAACCCACTCCCGGAAGCAAACGGACCTCAAACCGGAAGAGGAAGCTGTTCCACAACCCCTTTTATCTCGCCGCCGAACCTCTCTTTCCAGGGAAGGCGGGATCGGGGCAGTAAAAGTTAGATCAACGCGCATGTCTGCAAACACAGGCCTGGTTGCTGATTATTTTGCCATTTTAATCTGTCGTTTTGCAACTTATTGCATTATCTGTCGATTTAATTTCCGGAATGGGTGAGAAGTGTGCAACAGAGATTTATCGTGCGTTTTCTGGATGAATTTCATATTTCGATGAGAAATGGGATCTTAAAAAGTGATTGCTGTCTAAAGATAAATGTCTGCTTTCGATTTTGTTTTTGATCACAATAATTATAAAAATTTCTTGTTTAGTTGAAAGGACTACTTGAGAATGACTATTTTGTTATCGAGGAAATATGGTATAAGGCGAAAACAAAAGATCCCAAAAGGAGAATGCCCTAAAAGATTAATAATATATTTGGTAGAAATTCTAAAACAAAGTATACCAAATCATTCTACTAATCGGATTCATTTTCTCTTCACATTAAAATCTTTTACTTAATTCTTCTAATCGGACATTCTCTCTTCACACTAAAGCCCTTTATTAGTAAGTTATGTACAATCTTAATATATACAGTGTTATATACTTAAATTATATTAGTTTATACATATACATAAGTTAATATAATACATTTGATAAAAATTCTAGAACAAAGTGTACAAAACCATTCTCCTAATCGGACTCATCTCTCTCTCTTTACACTAAAGTCTTTTATTAGTAAGTTAGATAGAATGTTATATACATGTTATACTAGACGCCTTTGGCGACCAGCTGGTTCACCAAGAGTAATGGGGTCTAAGATTTTCAATTAAATACTTATGTGCCTTGCTCTCTTTATAATTTATCTGCCAGATATACTTAAACTTCGAAAGTCACGTAACACTGATTTACTAAATTAATGATATAGATGTTGCAAACGATCATAGAAACCTTTGTCTTGTATTTCTTTTTTAGAAAACATAACATTTAATATTTATTTAATTTCATCCAATCACGTGGTGAATGTTACATTTTTTTTCGATTTAATTTGCATTCATAGTTAACTTATTTTTTAATTTGAACTTCTGTCAGTATGATTTCAACAGTTTAATAAAAGCTATTTTTTTCCCTTTGCTCATTCATTATTTATTTTAGAAAATGTCACATATTATATTTCTTTTATTTCATCCAGTCACGTGCTAAAAGTTGCATTTCTTTAGATTTAATTTGTAATGATAGTTTTTTTTATTTTTTAGTTTGGACTTCTGTCAATAGGATGGCAACTTGCTGATAAAACCTAATTTTTCCCCCTTGACGTGCTCGTGCAGATTAAATTTTATTGTTTTGCCCGAAATATATTGTTGAAAACATGGTTAAAATATTTCTTTAAAAATTCGTTAAAAATAGAGGCTTAAGTTATACATTAAAACACTGATACCATTAGAAAGCTAATTTTTTAATCTTTAAATTGATGTAAAAATCATGTTTGTGCGATAATATTTTCGGAAGTTATAGCAGAAAATCGTCGAAATTTCGCTTAAATTTTAATTAATTCAAATTCTAATTAAAAAGTGGAAAAAAGGGCTCCGAGGTGCACATTCCCGACCTCCAAGGTATACATGTACCAAATTTGGTAGCTGTAGGTCCAACGGTCTGGGCTGTAGAGCGCCAACACACACACACACACACACATTGAGCTTTATCATAAGTATAGATTAGTACAAACACATACATTTGGAAAAATTCTTGGAACAAAGTATACCAAACCATTCTCCTAATCGGTCTCTCTCTCTCTCTCTCTTCACACTGAAATTCTTTACTAGTAAGTTATATACACTGTAAATATATATAGTGTTATATACATAAATTATATTAATACATACATATACATATGTATACATACATTTGGTAGAAATTCTAGAACAAGGTATTCCAAATCATTCTCCTAATTGGACTCATTCTCTCTTCACACTAAAGTCCATTACTAGTACGTTGTAATGTCTTGATCCTGACCGTTCAAATACGGGAGTAGAATTTTGGACAATTCGTTTATTTACAGCCATATATTTACATAAGAATCCTTTATTTACAGCCATTACTTGTTCTAATCTATATTAAAACATTTGATATTTACACCATTTGGAAGTGGATGATATTTGCACAACAGTCGAAGGTTGAAGGTTTACCGTTAAAAGAGTTCTTCATCAATTCTAAGAAATAATACCACAAGAAACTAATAGATTATTAGTTAGCACTGCTACTCCAGGTTGAGGGTAATGCAGTCCGTAATCCAAAAAATATTTTCTCCTTCTTCAAAGAAAATTCCACATTTTATCTCTGTCCAAACTCCGCCTTTCTATTTCCTATTCGACCATTTGAGCTCGCTTCCCTCCAATAGTTGTTGAACAAATGCCCTCATTTGAGGCTTCAGTCTGGCGTAGGAAGCGACCATTAATAATGCATCCTCTTATCTGATCGCTCTGAAATGGTTTTCTGCACAAAAAGAAGTCGTCCAGGCGACTGATATGACATTCACCACTACACCATTACGCTTTCTGGGTGTTTTGATGCAGAAACCAGACATTCTGACATCATGCTCTCCTTTGCTTTACGTCAAACGTGGCCATGTGACGATGGTGTTGGCTGGAATTGTGCCAATTTATAAGTTGAATTCCACCAAGGATCGAACCTGCGATGATTGGGTTTGAAGCCCAGTAACTTATCCATTCGACAGAAGCAAACGTTGATGTCTAGTGGCTGTTATTGGCTTATTAATATGTCACCACAATACTTCCCTACCAGTGAATCTGTAGAGACGAACGATTTTTATAGCGCCAAGTTTATAGCGAGCGGAGAGAGTTGCTGCCGCGTCAAGTGAGTCTGAAGACTTTGTGTTGGTTGCGTTTGCTTTGGGTAGGTGGCGCCATGGCAGCTGTTTGAACGCTTATTGTCCGAGGACACCAACGTGGCGGTGGTGTTGGCTGGAAGTGTGCCAATATGTAGGTTGAATTCCGCCAAGGATCGAACCTGCGATGTTTGGGTTTGAAGTCCAGTAACTTATCCATTCGACAAAAGCGATCGCTGATGTCTAGTGGCTGTTACTAGCTTATTAAGATGTCACCACAGCCAGGCATGTAAGACTTTAAAGAAAAGAAACATTCATCATTGAATATAACGTCTCCATAAAAAAACTCCAATTTTTGTGCACCTTGGCTCCTGCAATCGTTTTTCCTGCATTGCTTTCGTCAGTGCTGAATTTTTTCTAGGTACTTGTGCCTTGTAACCAACTTCACAGAGCCGCCTGCGAACTGATCTGGGACTAGCAATGATAAATGTGGACTCATTTCATTCTCCTGCAAGTGTAGCAGAGCTTTCAGATCCATTTTAGGCAATGTAGCCTCAGCACGTGTAGAAGATAACCTCTAATGACCGCTTCTAAGCTTCTTATCCACGGATCCTTCGGATTTGAATCTCTTTATGAGGCATGAAACAGTTGTCACACTGCAGTCACATCGATGATAAATCCGAACATTTGAAATTTTTTCTTGGTGCATTAAAGTAAGAATCTAGCATTTCTCACCAGTTAATTCAAGCATTTTAAAAAGAAGTGAACAGTTCAATTCGGAAAACCATGCACAGTGAACGTACTTCAACAGCACAATAAGTAAAATGAAATCCTTCGCAGTAGGAGTGGGGCCACAGTGATCCGGTGGTAAGATCTCGGCTTCATAACCGGAGAGCTTCAGTTCGAGACGATTCCACCGAGGAACCGTTGTGTGAGAGGTCTCTTCCACGTTTAATCTGTTAGGCCAAACGCCCTCCAGCTCGTGTGGTGTGGAGAGGGGGTGCCAGCTCAGCTGACGTTCTCCTCGTCTGGCCGTGGTTCAAAATGACGAGGTCCACCCCAAAATTGTTCTAGTGTTGCTTTGCAACTGGACGTTAAAATAAACTAACTAACTTCGCAGTAGGAGTGATTTTATGATAAATAAAGGGGTGACAATTGTTGCAGATGATTCTTTCACAATGAAGGACGGAATAGCTTGAAGCTCCTGCATCACATTTATACAACAAAATATTACTTTAAATGAAAAAAAAATTAGAGGACTTGTTCTTGAAAAATAATTTGCAATACTTTTGACCAGTAGAGTGTATATATATACATATATATATATATATATATATACTGAAGTGACAAAAGTCATGGGATGACTGTTAATATCGTGTCGGTCCTCCTTTTGCCCGGCGAAGTGCAACAACTCGACGTGTCATGGAGTCCACAAGTCGTTGGAAGTCCTCTGCAGGAATATTGAGCCATGCTGTCTGTATAGACGTCCATAACTGTGAAAGTGTGGACGGTGCAGGAGTTTGGGCACGAACGGACCTTTCGATGATGTCCCATAAATGCTCGATGGGATTCATATCGTTCGATCTAGGTGGCCAGATCATGCGCTGGAATTGTCCGTAATGTTCTTCAAACCAATCGCGAACAATTCTGCCCCGGTGACATGGCGCATTGTCATCCATAAAAATCCCATCGTTGTGTGGGTACGTGAAGTCCGTGAATGGCTGCAAGTGATCTGCAAGCAGCTGAACATAACCATTTCCAGTCAATGATCGGTACAGTTGCACCAGAGGACCGAGTCCATGCCATATAAAAACAGCCCACAACATTATGCAGCCACCACCAGCTTGAACAGTGCCTTGCTGACAGTTTAGGTCCATGGTTTCGTGGGGTCTGCGCCACACTCGAACTCTACCATCAGCTCGTAACAACTGAAATCGTGACTCATCTGACCAAGCCACGGTTTTCCACTGGTCTAGGGACCAGTCGATATGCTCACGAGCCCAGGAGAGTCGCTGCAGGCGATGTCGTGCTGTCAGTAAAGGCACTCGAGTCGGTCTTCTGCTGTCATAGCCCAAGGAAGACAAATTTCTCCGCACAGTCCTATCGGACACGTCCCTCGTACGTCCCACATTGATTCCTGCAGTTATTTGACGAAGTGTTGCGTGTCTATTAACATTGACCATTCTACACAGACGTCGGCGGTCTCGGTCGTTAAGTGCAGGTGGTCGACCACTGCGCTGTCCATGATGGGATGTGATGCCTGAAATTTCATACTCTAGGCACACTCTTGATACTGTGGATCTCGGAATGTTGAATTCACTAACGATATCCGCAATGGAATGACCCATGCGTCCATCTCCAACTAACATTCCACGTTCAAAGTCTGTTAATTCTCGTCGCGCCGCCATAAATCACGAAAAACCTGTTCACATGAATAACTTGAACACAAATGAAAGATCTGGAAAACGAACTGCGCATTTATACTTTTTCGCTGCGATACTACTACCATCTGTATATTTGCATATTGCTATCCCATGACTTTTGTCACTTCAGTGTATATAGGACGAGTTCTTAATTTGCTCCTCTAGAGGTTAGAAATTCCGGGGGATTAAGGATTTCAATTTCGTTAAAACTTTATTAATATTAAAGATAGAAAATAAATCCAGTTAGTCAAATTAGTGTTTCTTTCTTCTGAGGGTGCTAGAATAAACTTCCTGTTAATGGATTTCATTCAAAATTTGTTGATATTCTATAAATGTGTTCTGCATAGCAATCGTTTAATTTAGCGTTTTATATTCATTATATTTATAGAAAGAAATGATTCAAAGAAAAAATTCTCGAGTTTGAATTGTTTTTGATGATTAAATATTACTTCCTTCTACGCTTCATATGCAAGAACGTAAAAATGGCTTAAAATTCTGCTGACTGAGCTGCTTTTCCAAATACACTGTTATCAGAAAAGATAAATAGATATTTATGCCATCAGTTCGAAAGGTTAAGTAAGTTAGAATGACATTATCAATCTTTGAAAATAAAGTACGAAGTTACTAAAATGTTTATAAGAGTATCAAATGAATTTAATTTTTTACAGCAAAAATGAATGAGGAAAACTAAATTGACTTCTTTCAAAGCTTTTAGCATTATATAAAAGTTGGTACTATCAATATAATTTTTTTCCTATTTAATAAGGTTGTAAATGAGTACTTATAGTTGTAAATTAGTATTAATATTTTAAACTTAGTAGATATCCAATAAAATAGATTAATAAAAATTACTCATTAAAAATTTTTGGGACCTTTAATGCGGTTGTGCATGATAGCTACTCTAACTAGGGTCCAATTGTTATTTTTTAAATCTTTAGCAATCGGCATATTGTCACATAAACCTGAATAACTAGCATCTTATTTAAGATTGGTTAATCGATGGTTGAATCCCAGTCACTGTGTTTTATTCAAAGACTGTAATTCTTTTATTTAAATTGTTATGATTTGTTTATATAAGATCTGGGAGTTTCTGGATTTTTCTTAAATATTCAAATAGGATTTTTCTCGAATATTGTATATATATAAATAAGAGCTGACCCCCATCAGTGATGGATAAGTTCTCAGTTTAGTGCTGTTGTAAATTCCTCTGTTCTAATAAATCTAACTCTTTGTTTAAACTAACGGCGTCGTTCTTTATATCTTCGTAACAATATTGCCAGATGGATAAATGCTCTAAATGAAGTATATAATTGTGTTTTATTTATCGAAATCAATAAAGACACTACTGGAAAAATTACGGTAACTAAGTTTTTAAACGTTCTACTAGTCCTGTAAGTCATATATGGTTAAATATCTTATATATTAGCAACTAAGCATTGATAGCTCTGCTTCTAAAACTGGTTGAATAATAAAGAAATACATATCACTATTTTAGACTTCTTCTTGTATACAGCCGATCACCCCGCCACCACTGAAGGTAGCAGTATCGACAGGATTTGTTGTGGTCGACTGCTGGATAAGTATTGTCCTACCTTACATTGACCAACTATTCAAACTAATGTTCCTTTCGGGGTAGTAAATAGCTGTCTTTCTCCCCACTTGCACACTCTCAAACAGTTGGAATGAAACTATCCATCTTTAACATCATATCCTTCAGGGTTTTGAGATGACCTGGTACCATCAATACTGTACTTAAATCCTTATTTACAATCTTCAGGTGTTTCCTTAACTCTGAGACTTCTATGCTTTCCATTAAATAGTGTTAAATCTTACCAATTTCTCCACAAATGCATTTATTTTCCCCCGTTCACTATTTTAGACTGTCGCGCATTTCACTATCCATTTCTCGGAAAATCATAATGAATACGATGTACTTTCTAAAAGCGGTTGATGATCGACTTAAAATATCGTCATCCAATGCTTAATCATTCAATGATTTTTCCCCCCATAAAACAGTAATTTATTATTGTTTGAAAACAGATTCTAAAACCCTCCTCGCTTTTGCGCATGCGTTAGGATGGGTTTAATTCACCAAAATATAGATGAAAGGAAAGACGAAAGGAGATATT
>JAPMOQ010061903.1:3108-18515 GCA_026543055.1 Argiope trifasciata
GCACTTTCGCGGAGGTTATAGGCATAGTACACTATCATATCTAACATGTAAAAACGAATTTTTGTTTGTTCGTATTTTATGCCCTTCTATAGCGTTCATCCGATTACGATAAAAATTGCCAACTTATTACTTGCACTTGCACGAAGGTTATAGGCATAGTACAATATCATATCCAATATATAAAAATGAATGTTTTTTCGTATTTTATGAGCTCCTATAGCATTCATCCGATTGAGATAAAAACTGGCCAATTTATTACTTGCACTTGCACGAAAGTTATAAGCATAGTAAAACATCATATCTAATATGTAAAAAGGCATTTTGTTTGTTAGTATTTTATTCGCTACTATTGCATTCATCTCATTGTGATAAATCCTTGCGTATTAAAGCAGCTTAGAAATGTAGCACTGAATTTATCAATTTATTAATAGCCTTTATTATGACTTACAATTTGAAATACCTAATGTCAACTTTGTTGATCATAGTTATAATAAATTTCTATGAAATAAGCATCATTAACATAACATGCCATTACACATTAATCAACATTGCATTACAAATCATTTAGTTTGGAAATCCAGGATTTAATTAATTTTCGCAACATAATCCCTCATGTACAAATGTGACACAATGATCAGTGATTTTGGCACGTGATGCTAAAAAGTCATGACAGACATGACGTCATGTCAAATAAAGTGACAGAAAAAATAAGCATTTATTGAAATGATTTTGATCACGTGAGCAAAATGTTTATACGAACTTTTATTTGAAACTTGTGATTGAAATAATGAAGGTAATAATACATCATACATCAAAAAGTTTTGTTTCACACTTGCAATTAACATCGGAAGTACAGAATAAAGGACAAAGTTTGTGTTCTAATCTGTCAAAAAGTTTCATTATAAATTCTAGCTAAACTTTTTGACTTCTGCTAATTTTTTTTGTGTGAATTACTACCATGTTTAATGCCAAGTTGTCTGAATTAACAGTTCCTGAAATCAAGCGAACGTGATATGTATTAAAATTAACAAATAGTAAGAATCATAGATTTTATTTTTTCTTCTAACGAGTTAGAAATTGGCACGATATAAAAGATTCTGAAGTGTTGCTAAGATAAAATAATTGTCGAAGAGCTGTTGCGTTTATTTGCAAAATAGAAAAAAAAGAATGCATTGGAAACAAAATAAAAAAGACAACATTTTAACAATAATTCATATTGATATATAATTCATAGCATTATTCATATAACACTAATTCATTCATATTCATTCATAACAATAATTCATGTTTTAACAATAATTCATATTTTAACCATAATTCATATTCAACATTTTACAATAATTTCGTTCCATAATTTGTAGAGATCTCCATAGTAAATGTTCGAAAAATTCTATGATAATTGATGATTACCTTTCTACATCGTGTATAAGTTTCATGCAATATTTTTTTTATTTATCTTTTTGTTTTTACTTTTTAGCATACTTAATACAGAGAATGACATTCTAAGAAAGAAAGGCATTCTTCAAGACATTCTAAGAAAGAAAGGCATTCTTCAAGACATTCTAAGAAAGAAAGGCATTCTTCAAGACATTCTAATTCAAAATTAGGAAGAATCTAAACGTTTTAGATCTCAGTGAGTACAAAAAGCATATTTTTTAAAATGTCCGTCTGTCTGTAATAAGAAAAAGTTTGGTTCTCGAGGAATGAGATTTTCTATTGAGTCTTTTCACCAAAATTATGAATTTCTATCAAATTTTGTGCAAACTCCATCAAGAGGAAGACTGTCTGTGGTGTTTTAAAAGAGGAATTGAGAGACGAAATAAAACTACAATGGTTTGACAGATGGTATATGTCCAAAAAAGGAAGAGTCACTTTCGACTTTATTCCTAATCCGGAAATAAAAATAAGAAGATACCATCCAAATAATAATCCAAATAATATCTGGACATGGGAGATTTCCTGCATATTTCCAAAGATTTGGAAGAACGCAGGAAAATAAATGCATTTGTGGAGAACTTGGTACGGTTTATCACTATTTAATGCAATGTATGGAGATCTCAGAGTTGAGGAAGGACCTGAAGATTTTCAATAATGATTGAAGTACACTACTGATGGTACCAGGTAATCTCAAATCCCTGAACGATATGATGTCAAAGATTGACAGTTTCATTCCAACTGTTTGAAAGAATGCAGGTGAGGAGGAAAATAGCTATTTACTACCCAGAAAGACATGTTAGTTTGACTGATCAATCAACGTAAGGTTGGACAATACTTATTCAGTAGTCGACCACAACAAATCCTGTCGATACTGCTATGTTCAGTGGTGGCGGGGTGGTCGGCTGTATGCAAGAAGAAGAAGTGGAAGTCTGTCTTTCCGACAGTTCAAATAAAACTCAGCACAATAGCTACAAAACGGAGAGAGGTAGAGGTATAAAATTCGGTACAAAAATTTAAAATCTATAGTACAAACACTTATCAAGTTTTGAGTCAAAATCAAAAAGATGTTGGCTGTCTCTTTATGTGTACTTTCAGAAACAAGTAAACGCTATGATATTTTTAAAGAAAATATTGAATAAAATACACCCAATTTGGTATGGAATTTTGAGACTACAAGTATAGTTTTGTGCCAATTTTTTATTTTACTCGGTTAACTAAAAAGGTGTTCTAAAACACAAATTCAATTTTCAGGTACTGTTATTCACACGCTAGAGATTAATCTCCAAAAACTCGCCAAGGATTGCTCGAAAGATTCAATAAAAATTGCTAAATACTCGCCAATAGTTAATATTTCATATCTATTGTATGTCAATGCTATGAAATGCTTTCTCTACCTCTACAAGTTTATTGGAGAATATGTGAGATAATTTTTGGAAGGTCATCTCTAGCTGGATAAAACTAAATTGCGATTTTGAGGCTACAAGCATAGATTTATGCTAAACATTTGTTTCATTCGGTTGTGAAAAATGCGTTCTAAAGCATAAAATCAATTGTTGGATTACTAGGAACCGGTTTAGTTTAGTTATTTATATTAGAGTCCCGTTTTAAAGCAACACGAGGGCTATTTTGGGACGGACCTCGTCATTTTGAACCACGATCAGATGACCAGGACGACACCTGAACTAGCACCCCCCTCTCCACACCACACCACACCAGCGGGAGGACGTTTGACCTGACAGATTTAACGTGCAAGAGACCCTCTCGCACGACGGTTCTTCGGTGGAATCGAGTCTCGAACCTGGAACCCTCCGGTTCCGATGCCGAGACTTTACCACCAGGCCACTGCGGTCCATAGTAGGAACCGGTTATCGTAATGTAAATCATTATGGTTCACACTTAACTAAATATTATAAATAATTATTAGTGTTCGGTATTTGTTTGGTTTTTATAATCGTCCATGTTTGTATTGAAGTAATTGTTGCAAAAATATTTTAAATATTGTTTTCTGTTAAATGAAACTGGTTTTGCAGTTGTTGCATCTGGCTACAAGAATTATGTTGTTATTAATAAACAGAATGAATGAGGTACTCCTTTTCACTCGGAATGACGTAGTCTGTGTTTTGATTTTGTTCTTTTAAAAACAATTTCAGTCATTGGTAGTAATATCCAAAAATAAGAAAAATGTTTCTTTAATCTCTTATCGAGTGGTTACAATCTGCTCTTTAAACCGCTTAGTGATATGTTATTGTAGAAGGTTCATGTTGGCTCAGAATAGAACTCGGGATCTTTGGGTCTGAAGCTTAGAAACATAGCCACTGGACAAAAGCAATCGCTCAATCCCGTAGATGTTATCTGGCTTATTAAGATATCACCACATTATTAATTAGTGGCTCCAGATCAGAAGGTTGCATAATCAAATCACGTCCGAGTCACCTATGAGGCTGTTTGATGACAGCTAGGATAGAACTGGCGATTATATAGTTCGTAACCAAATAACATGACCACAAGACTAAAAGTGTTCATTCGGTCTTGAGGATGTTATTGAGCTTATAAAGCTACCGCTACACATAAGCCGATAGATTATGTTAATCGCACGCCATCAATCGCCAAAAGACTCGCCAAAGATTGCGCGGTATATTCAGTAAAATACGAGCGAATAGTTAAAATTTCTTAACTATCGTACCCCGAGGCAATGCAAGGCATTTTGTTGTAAGAAAAGTTTATTAGCCTTCCAGCGGGCGGGCGTATGTGAGAGATGAACTTTGTTTTATAACTTTAGATCTGGTGGCACTGGGAACGCCTGTCCTTGGCTATTTGTCCCCCTCCATTTGACCTACTTTCAGTTGTCGTCGTAAGTTGGTGGCATTAATAGGTCTCTGCCGATCAGATATTTGTATTTTAGAGATACGCGCGACCATTCATGTAAGTTTTGTCACATCTGATTTTGTATGATTATACAAATAAATCCGTATTGTTTTAGACTGGCTACAACTGATAAATGCACTTACGAAGGAAAATGCTGAAAAAAAAGCACCCACATCTCTAAAAGGTGAGCTAAAATTAAAGGTGCTAAAGAGAAAAGCCGAACAAGGTATTGAAGAAGTGGAAGATGCGACGTCATGGAAAAAGAAAAGCGAACAAAAATCACGAGGCTCAGTTGTGAGATTTGACAGAAATTTATATGTTTGGAGCACACCAAACACCTTTGCTCAAATTGCAATGCTGCAATGAAATAACAATGAAACTATTTTCCTCCTTTTCATATCTAACCTTCAATTACTTTTTCCTTTTCGCACATAAATTCTGTATTTTTGCACCTCTATATTTTATATGCAAATTGTTCTGTCAAAATATCGACAATTTCATTTATATTATTTTTAAATCAATTCAGTTAACCTGTGGTCATTTTGCATTGTTATTGCCATCAATGTTTATAACTGTTTCTGCTTCTTTTTGAGTAAAAAATGTTTGAAGTAATTGTAGTTATTAATTCGAAGCTATTTACAATATAATTTTAATAATTACGCTTTCGAAAATTTACATTTTACTATACCGTATGTGAGAAATACTCGCGACCTTTCATGTTGGTATGACAGTCACGCCTGCTGGAAGGTTTGAGAGTGTGTGAGAAGGGTTTTCGGAGACCACTCTAGCTGGTTAAAGGTAAATTGAGATTTTGCGAGTTAAACACTAGTTTTATGTTAATTCTTTGATTTTAATCGGTGAATAAAAATGCTCCAAATCACAAATTCTATTTCCAGATATTGATGATCCCAAGCCAGGGGTTTATCGCCAAAACTCTCGCCAAGGATTGAGCGAAAATAGTAAAATTATTCATGTAATCGCGCCTCGAACCTTCAACTCTACGGTTCCGAAGCCGAGACCTTACAACCATGCCCTCATAAAAATCTACGGTGTCTATCCAAAAAGTCACATTATGTTCTAATAAGTATTGAAATCTACAAAAATTATGTAAAAAGATTGAGAATCCCTTCCAACTTAAAAAATTAGGGATTTCTCAGATTTTTTTTCTCATTGTATTTCAAAATGGACTGTACATAAAAAATGTATTTATTACGATTGCAGAAATAATTATATTTACAAATATTATTAATAAGGTTCAATATATGATCAAATCGTATTATTTATTGCTCTCTAGGCAATTATTAAATTTCCGATTTGAAAGTCTGATTCCAGCGGGAGCGGCAGTCACACCAATATGAAAGATCGAGCGTATTTCTCGCATACGCTATAGTAAAATGTAAATTTTCAAAAGTGGAACTATTAAAACTATATTGTAAATAGCTTAGGATTAATAACTACAATTACTTTAAACATTTTTTACTTAAAGAGAAGCAGAAACAATATAAACATAGATTGCAATAACAGTATAAAAAGACCAAATGCTAACTGAATTGATTTTCAAATAATATAAGTGAAATTGCCGATATTTTGACAGAACAACTTGAATATAAAATATAGAAGTGAAAAAATAATACAGAATTTATGTGTAAAAAGGAAAAAGTAATTGAAAGATAAATATGAAAAGAAAGAAAATAGTTTCATTGTTATTTCATTGCAGCGTTGAAATTTGAGCAAATGTGTTTAGTCAGCTCCAAACATATAAATTTCTGGCAAATCTCACAACTGAGCCTCGTGATTCTTGACCGATTTTGTTTTTGATAGGGTTTGCATCTTTTTTTCCCTGACGTCGCATCTTCCACTTCTTCAATACCTAGTTCGGCTTTTCTCCTAAGCACCTTTAACGTTAACTCACTTTGTAAAGACATGCTTTTTTTTCAACATTTTCTTTCATAAGTGCATTTGCCAGCTGTCGCCAGTCTAAAACAATATACGGATTTATTTGTAAAATCGTACAAAATCAGATGTAACAAAAACTTACATGAACGGTCGCGCGTATCTCTAAAATATAAATAACTGGTCGAATGAGATCTATTAATGCTACAAACATACGACGACAACTGTAAGTAGGCCGAAGGGTGGGGGACAAATAGCCAAGAACAGGCGTTCCCAGCGCCAAGAGATCTAAAGGTATAAAACGCAATTCATCTCTATTGTATCTCTCACATACGCGCACCCGCTGGAAGGTTAACAAGAATAATTATCAGTTACTATTGATAACTGATTAGTCATATTATGCATAACTTTTAGATATATTTGCCTTTTCTTTTTAGTTCAAAACTAATTGTACGGTTTACGAAAATCAGGGCATCTTCTATACATTTATTTCAAAATGTTTTGAAGTATCCAACTAAATTCCCAGTTTATATTGTAGAATAAGTTCGATAAAATATTGTATGAGTGTTATGCTTTAATCCCAAAAATTCCTTATTTTCATCAATGACATTGCAAATTATAAAAGGCGATTTTCTAAGATATTAAAAAAGGAAAAACTACATTCTTATCCATTTTTAAAGTTTGAATCCTGCAGTCCATAAAATTGTATCGCTTTAAAACAAACGCAATTAATTGATTATTGCCCCAAAATGAACTAGGAATTATATTCAGTGAATTTATTATTATTATTAATTGTTTTCAAATTACAAATTCGAGTTCTTTGCACATTATTACTTTTAATTATTTTCAGTGAATTCGTAATGAGACTTCTGATAAATAAAAAATAAAACTTTTCTTAAATAATTTTTTGAGTGTGTTCAAATAGTAATTGTAACAGTAAATCATAGATTTCTGACTTAAAATATTTATATATTTTTAACTTTTTTTATTTTGTAATACACGTTGTATAGAGAGATAATAATGGCCTTCAAAAAAATTCCGACACCAGTTTTTAGTGAATCTCAACCTTTCAGATCTCCCTGAATTGGAAAAACGTATTTTTGTAAAATGTTCGTCTATCTGTCTGTAACGAAGATAGCTTAAAACGCTTTGAGTTAAAGTAAAGAAGGATTTATGGTCTTTATAGCAAAAAGATTTCTGTCAAAATTTGAACAAAATCCATTCAGAAAAGTCTACCTGTCCGGCAATTTGAACAACGATAGCTATAAAGCGAGAACGCTAACTACAAAAGGAAGAGAGCTAGATGAAAAAAATTAAAATACACAAATTTAACATCTATACTGTAGACAACTGTCAAGTTTTGAACTAAATACGACAAAATGGTTGATGGTCTGTCAGTATGTACTTAGAGAAACATGTAACACAATAGTTCAAAAACACAATGACTTAAATATACCGGATCTGATGCATAAGTTTTTGAAACGCAAGTGTTGTTATGTGTTAAATGTTTGTTCTAATTGCTAAAAATACGTTTAAAAAGCAAATTCGATTTTCGGATACTATTAATAAGCATATCGAGGATTATTCGCCAAAAATATCGCCAAGAATCACGGGTATGGAAAGTATTCTCTTGGATAACACTTTTATTTGGGAATGTACCAGAAAGTTTTGAGAGGGTTATTCCCTCCGGTTTTTTGTTTAAATTAATGAATTTAAAATGTAACGCTGCAGAAAACGCTTGACCACATGATTAGAATTGCTTTGCAGAACACTAATTTTGCTTTTGTTTCTAGTCACTTAGTTTAACTAATTTGATGAATAGATGGCGTTTTGTCTCGCCTTTTCAAGCATCGCGTGCAGACATTTGTCACGCCTTGTATCACGATAAGTTGTTTGAGTATTTCTTTTCATTTGGAAAATCCTAGGAAGGATATATATATATATATATCCTTGCTACCCCTTGAATCATTTATTAAAATTAAATTTTCTTTTTTCCATTTAACTTGCTCAATTATCAGTTTGTTTATTTCAATGTCCTTTGTATGCATTTTCGGCAAATGAATCAAAGAAATTAGAAAAAGAAAAAGCAATAAATACTTGAAAAGAAAATATAAAATTATATAACAACTGCAAATACATTTACTGCAAATTAACTGCAAATGGTGGCTAAAAGTGAGCAGCCCATAAAACCCTTCTAATAATTGACTGATTGATTCGATGACAAAAAGCAATCATTTCTGTGTTTGAATTTAGCAGTCAAATCAGAAGATTTGCCTCGCTGCAAAAATTCCTTTTTATCATTTCCATCCAATATACGTCTTTGTTTTTTCTTCTTACTCCCACTGGTTGTTTATGAATTTGGTTTCAATTCTTGGAGTCTGGAAGGAAATGCATTTATTTTATTATATATTCTTATTTATTTGGTTTAACGTTTATTCTTTTTTAAAAACTTACGCGGACATTCTTAGAATACTATTAAGATGGAAATTTGTAGAAAAAGTCATTGTTAATCATCACATGTAAAAAACAACACACACACAAATAACGAAGACCGTTACAGATCATTAATGCATATCTTTTTTTCATATTCTTTTTTGACAATTATTATCGAGTTCAGAGGAGAAGATGCAAGTGCAACTGGGCAAGGAGATTTTGTCAATTTAGTATCTAAATTCATCATTCATAACCTTTAAGTCCCCATGAATTTTTTATGAACAAAACTACAAAAATTTATACCATAATATGGTTATTTAATATTTCTTAGCACATATTTCATATCAAGGATTTAATAAAAAATAGATTTAGCTACTTAATGGTGAAGTAAACCATATTATTGATTCTCCGTCCCTCCCGAATGAACTCGAAAATAAATACTGAATGACCGACAGCAACAGTGGTGGGAACTGTGGTTGAGTTCTAAGGGCCATCACCAGCCACGGTACAACTATCCGCGTAGAAATTACGTCTCATCATCAATAAGTGGAATCAGATTCCCCACCTATTTATGTACCTACCAGGTTAGCGCGATTCAACCACCATGCCGGACGCATCTACTCCCCAAGTACAAAGTGCCCTCCCTCCCCTTTTTTTTGCGAAATAGTGTTTATTTTTAAAAAAATGCAATCTTTTGATTGATACTTTTTTTAACATTATTGGTTTCTGATTCAAAGAGCATTCTCTCTTTACATACAAACATTACTAAAACTTCATAAAACTGGTGGAATAAAGAAATACTCTCTAAGCACCAATCTGCCATGTTCAATTCTTTTGAATAACAAACGAAATGACACAACTAATCGAAAGAAGAAAATAAATGTAGACAGAATTTCCATTGACATTCAGGCTTCCTACTGCTGAATTTCATTACGCAGTCCCTTTCCATCACCCCCTTCCACCTTTTTTTAAGAATGGAAAACAACGAAAGCCAGCATGTTTATTATGCCACTAATAGGTCTGTTTCAGTATTTTCTCCCATTTTAAAACACCCTTTGAAGAACATGTATTTCCTTCGATTTTCTTTGTACACCCGAACACTAACAACTGCAAAATAAAATAGAAACTCGCAGAAATAAAACACTCTCAAAATACCAACTCGACTCGATACAGTTTTCCTTCGACACCAAAAGATATGCCACAACTATTGAAGGAAGGATATAAAGGATATAAACATAAACAACCCCTCGACATACGAGGGCAATCCCAAAAAAAGTTCTCTTATTTTTGGGGGACGTAGAGAAAGTTTTAATACGGTTGTTGGCAACACTGTTGTGAGTGGTGCCTTCTCCGCTACCACATAAGCACGCAGGCACTTCTCTCGGATGCTCTGTCTCGGCTTGGCAGCCATTCGAAATGGAGCTCCCAATAAACGTTACCGCCAAGTGCGAAGTTCTCGCAGTTATTCGATTTTTGAACGGCGTTGAACTAGTTGAAATTCACCGCCTATTGACGGAAGTGTATAGACAGTCGTGCATGGATGTCAAAAACGTTCGCAAGTGGTGTAGAGAGTTTACAGCCGGTCGTACTGAAATTCATGACGAAGAAAGGAGCTGGAGGCCGTCGATTGCCGACGAGACAATCTCGAAAGTTGAGGAACTCATGCATAAAGATCGGAGGATCACTTTGAATGCTCTCTGAATTTTGGTTCCTGAGGTTTCCAGAAGCACCATCAACAGGATTTTAATGGAAAAGTTGCAATATCGGAAGCTGTGTGCAAGATGGGTGCCACGTATGCTGACAGAAGACCACAAACGGGTTGATTCTTCCCGCTAATTTCTTCGCCGCTATGGAGACCAAAAGGACGACTTCTTGGACTCGATTGTCACGGGTGACGAAACCTGGGCATTCCACTTTACACCTGAGACAACACAACAGTCACGCGAGTGGCGGCATCCCTCTTCTCCCAAGCCCCGAAAATTCAAGCAAACACAATCTGCCGGTAAAGTCAGGGCAACTGTGTTTTGGGACAGAAAGGGGGTACTGTTGGTTGACTTTCTGCCTGCTGGGACAACAGTCAACGCTGACAGGTACTGTGAAACACTGAAGAAACTCAGAAGGGCAATTCAGAACCGGAGTAAAGGGATGTTGAGCAAGGGTGTAAGCATTCGCCACGACAACGCTCGCCCTCTCGTCACCCGTCAAACCGTCGAACACCTACAAACTTTTGGTTGGAACGTCATTTTTGAACTTCTGGCATTGTTTTATTTTATTTTATCCGGTCACGTGCTAAAAAAACATGGTTAAAATATTTCTTTAAAAATTCGTTAAAAATAGAAGCTTGAGTAATATATTAAAACACTGATACTAATAGAAAACTAATTTTTTTAAATCTTTAAATTGATGTAAAAATCATGTTTGTGCGATAATATTTTCGGAAATTATAGCGTAAAATCGTCGAAATTTCGCTTAAATTTTAATTAATTCAAATTCTAATTAAAAATTCGAAAAAAGGGAAAAAAGGTGCACATTCCCAAGCTCCAAGGTATGCATGTACCAAATTTGGTAGCTGTAGGTTCAACGGTCTGGTCTGTAGTCTGGTCTGTAACGGTCCCACACACACATTGAGCTTTATTATAAGTATAGATGAACTCTATTTGTTATTGTCTGACAAACTTAAACTGGAATTAAAAAGGCGTTATGTTAAGAGATGCATAAAAAACATACCGGAAATGTGAACATAGAAGCATATCATACATATGTAAAAATATGTAAAAACAAAAAAAAAATTAATGGTATCATTAATTTCGAAAATGTGTTTTTCAAATTCAGGATCTGAAATATGGATATTCGTCAAAATGTCAAATCCAAGCCTTTTGACAACCGCAATAATTTTTTTATATTTTTTTTTGCATACTTCACATACGGAAAAGTAAAAAGCACTGATTCATAAAATTTCACACGAAATGTGCAAATGAGTTAGGAAAAGAAAAGCATGGAGAATAAATTCTGTGTGAATGTGTAATGACATTTTTGACCGATTGGAATACAACTTATTGTTGAAATTTTTTTTCGTATAATTTCAATGCTAATGAAAAATTGCTGTGCCATTCAAATGCTAATGTGGGAATGAGGTATGATTTTCAAAATTATTATATGCAGATTTTCATTTAAAATGCATGATATAGAATAAATGGTAGTGAAAATAGTTTGCTAGAACGCTCATAATTGTTTCGGAAAACTTTAGTTTCTCTTATTTTTTCATTCAAATTCTATTCCTCTGTTTAACTCATATGATGAATTAAAATACTTTTTATTATTTATTTAAAACATCGCGCATGAAATTTATTTAACATTTTATTGTTTTTTTTTAACTTTTTTGCCTTCTTTTAATTTTATATTGTTTCGTGATGGGAAAATAATAAATAAACATTGATAGTTTTATATTTTATCAGTTTTTACGTATCTACTGATTCTGCTGAGAAATCATCCCTTTGGATTAATGCTATAAAAGTCATAAGTTTCCAGTCATATTAAAAACTCGATGAAATATTTTGCTTGTAAGGTAATCGACCATGTACAATCAAGTTTTACAATCTAGACTTTGCTCCTTGCGATTATCACTTTATTACCCATCTTTGAGAATCAGATTATCAGACAATAAATTCGTATTAATTAATGTCTTATATATGTTCTTTTCATGTGTAAGGGAAGCTTTTTACATAATTTCGAATGAAAGGACATCAACCCGTTATTCTTAGAGTAATTGTCAGTTTCATGTATTTCTCCACTATAAATTTACGTTTTTGTTCGTCTTATAAGCTATATTGATGGGTTATATTTTATTAATTTTCACTTTTCTTCTGATTTTGCTGAATAATCATACTTTTGGATTAATGGTATAAAAGTCATATGTTTCAAGTCATTAAATTTTCGATGAAATATTTCGTTTGTGAGGTAGTCGGCCATTTGCTTTACCACCTTGACTTTCCTACTTGCGATTATCTCTTTATTATCCATCTAAAGATCCACCTGAGTAGGTGGCTTAGACTTTAGGAACTACAGACACTGTCGAAGAAGTGAGAGCATTGTAAATAGAAAACATAGCTGAAGATTGTTTGCAGAAAGCAAAGGTATATGAGTTTAGTTTAGATTAGATGTATGAATGTCCAATTTGAGCCAAATCTAGATCTGTATTGGGACTGACCTCATAATTTAGAACCACGGTCAGATGATGAGGACCCTCAAATCCTCTTCCAACCTGCATTCCATACCAGAGGGATGATGTTTGGCCTTAGCAAAATTAGCGTGCATCAGACTAGCTAAAAGGACGGTTCTTCAGTCGAATCTCGAGACTTTTGCCAGAATCCAGAGGGTAGACTTTTGCCAAATTTCGAGTAAAACCCCCAAAGCTTTGATTGTCTGTCGATCTGTAGTTTAGGAAATATATAAACGCGATAATTCAAAACCGTAAAGGCTTAACTCTCTCTGGCAGATCATCCCGCGATTTCCGCAGGCAACTCAAATGTCGCAAAATCTGCTCACTCCGTGATTTTCGCGGGCATGTGCTTTTTTTTAAAATTGAGGATAACTTGCCGTTTAACCATTGAAATAAACTATGTACAATATTAGCTGTATAGTTTATGTTTTGGCCAACAGATGTCGTTAGTAGTCCACTAAGTGGCGGCATTTGAAGGTACATGGTATTACCATTCAAACTTCACTTTCTGCCGCTTTTTTCTTGCAGAAATGGATGCTAGAAAACGTTCAGCGATTCACAGAGAGTATATTCTTGAGGACTTATCAAACTCTGAAAGCTATTTTAGTTTTGATAGCGATAGTGATATAGGTTTTTCGGACTGCTCCTCAAATAGTAATGACTCTGATCAAGACTTAATAAACTTTCAAAGCGTTAGGCAGTGGTGCAAAATTAATATGAAGAATATTCCTCTTCTTCCACCTAAAATTTTATACATATTACTTTTTTACATTATGTGATAAACAGAAATTAACTGTAATTCAACTGAAATTTATTATTTTTTAAAAATTTGTTTCGGTGATAACATCTGAAATCAGTTTTTCTGGCAACCTAATTTCTCGCGATAAAAATCTATGTAAAAATAATCTAGGTAATAAATATTTTCTAGAAATAAAAAATGCATTTTTTCAATTCTCCAATATATATAATCTTAAAATATGCAAAAAAAGAAGAAGAGATGTCGGTCCACAAATTGGGAAGTCAGAGGGTTAAATATATCGCATGAGGTGAGTTGCCGTAGTCTGATGGTAAGATCTCAGCTTCAGTTTCAAGGCTTGATTTCGTAGAGAGTACCACCGTGTAGGTGGTTTGGTTATTTCCAACATTTGATTTAATTTTATAGTTGAAAAACGGGAATTAATAAAATTCTTATTATATGTTAAATATATGACTTTTGTCACCAAAACGAAAGTTCTAGAAAATATAACAATTATAATGTTACTTCTTTTATGAAAAGAGTTTGATAAATTTGCTGCATAATATACGAATTAATGGTCGCCTGTAAATATCCAATGCCTCTTTTGAGTGAATTGATCTCTTTCTAAATTTGTCAGAAGTGCAAGGTGATATTTTTAATTTAGTTTAATTATATTAACTTCCCGTTTTAAAGCAATACTAAAACTATTTTTTGACTAATCTCGTAATTTTGTACCATGGACAGAGGACGAAAACAATACCTGAGCTGTCACCCGTCTCTCCAAACTTCCACAATACAAAAATGTAGGAACATTTGGCCCTGATGGATTTAACGTGAACTAGATCCGTAACCCTCCGATTCCGAAGCTGATATCTTACCACCAGGTCACCGTGGCCCTAAGTGACGAAATAAGTGCTTAAGGTTCTTTCTGTTATTTAATTTAGGATTTATTAATTTTTTTGCCTCTATGGGGGCTGTTTTCTTACCAATATCTTGATTGTATTATTTCATTTGTGTCTGAGTGATTATCTTGGCTTTAAGAAGATTGATAGAAGTTTAAGCTTCAAGGTGGTTATGATAAAAAGTTGCTTTCTCTTATGATAAAAAGTTTCTTTCCTTATGAAAAAAAGTTGCTTTCCTGATGATAAAAAGTTGCTGTCTATTGTCAGATTTTTGGACGCCATTTACCATACCTTTAGAAGATATTTGCAGATATCTTAGTTGTATTTTTTCATCCCTGCCTGAGTGAATATCTTAGTTTTGTGGAGTGTGATAGAGGTTTGAAATTCAAGGAGGTTTTGATTAACCAATGATAAAGTTTATTTTCCATTATCAAGTTATTGGATACCACATTCTTTGGAAAATAGATTATCGAGATTTGAAGTTCAAGGATGTTTTGATTTCCGTATAACAAATTGTTATCCATTATCAAATTGTTGGACACCACTCACCACGCATTTAGAAAATATTTGCAACAATTTTCCAATTCTAATTCTTTTATAAGCAGCAGATGGGACTGTTTCCATTTGCTTGTCTTCTGAATAACGTACCTAAAAACAAAACCCATTTATTTAAATACGGTCCCCAACTAGTGAAGTGTCACATTCGCCGACAACTTTTCCTTTCCTATAGAAAATCGTCAGAGACTTGCCAAAATATTCCACATTCCGCCCCTCTTTTACGACTGGACATTAGCCGACCCTCAATGGCAGCCATTCACCTGCCCAAAGGAAGTGGCACGGAGAGGTTTTATACCCTAATTCCGAACTTCTGTAACCCCCCTTTTCGTACAATGCTTCGGAGGAGAGATCCGCCTTAAAGCGA
>JAPMOQ010061908.1:27596-49006 GCA_026543055.1 Argiope trifasciata
TAATAAATAATTTATTCATTAAACGAAAATTTCTTTTCATTTTGACAAAAAAATACGAAATGACTTTCTGAGCAACCCAATATATATATATATATATATATAACATATGAATTAATTAACAAAATAAGACAAGCAAAAAAGAACACAACCAAGAAATGGACCAGGAAATGGATTTTAATTATTTTAATGATTTTATGGTTGTATATAGGATATGATATATATAAGAAAATGAAAGGACACTTTAAAACGTCTCAGAAATTCTACCATGCTATATGACCAATCTCGGAACTGGAATTCATGACATCAAAATCAATCAAAACTTTAAGGTATCCGACTACGTTTAAAACACTGCTTATCAACCCCAGGGGCGAATTTCTTTATATTGTTATTTCTTGTTGTTCAGACTTTCCTCTTTCCAAAACAATTTATCTTTTCTAGGAAAAGGATGGTCTCACCTGTCATCCAGGGTCACAGATTTTTTCAGTTAAAATGTGTCTTTCACTTCAGTTTTCTCAAACCTTTAATATTTATAAAAAATTCTCCACTGTTAACAGGATACCTCAAAAACTAATGGATGTATTTAGATAGAAATTTCATAGTTTGGCTCAAATAATATGTGGAATGCACTGAACCAAAAGGTTTATTGTTGGTGAAATACTTTTTCATTCATAGGTGTTTTTAGAAAAATGAAGTTGTGAATGAACGGTAAACAATGCATACATAAGTATATTTTTAACCATCACTTCTTTGTGTCTCAAGATTTTTCTTGGATTTTGCTTCATTTCATTCATCAATATAGTTTATGACTTGTGTACCATGAAAAATACGATTGCTGCAATACCATTTTACCCAGAGTGTTAACCATTTAGCTAAAATTTCATTGAAATTTACTACACATTTTCTTATTTCTCAAAATATATTATGTTTTCAAATAATTATGTTGCATTTATATTACTCAGCAATTTAATTGACAATACATCTAAAAATCATTATTTAAAATAATTTTTAAAAAATTCCATTTTTCAAAAAATTTTCTTCCGAACGTAGTCGGATACCTAAAAAATTTCAAAAATTTTAATCTGCTATTTGACCAATCTCGGAATTGGAATTCGTGACATCAAAATAAGTCGACACTCTAAAAATTGCAGAAACTTGAACCTGCTCTATATCAAAGCTTATTTATAGCCGATTTCGAGAGATTTCAAATGGGTATATCTTCATTATGACATGTCACTTATATTCTGGCATTTTATTTTAATATCGATCCTATATATCTTCGCTTTTCTAAAAGAGTACTATAAGAAATAAGATTTAAATCGTAAAATACAATTCTAGGGGTTTGAATAAATAAATTCCAGTTTATATATTTCAATATTCGAAGAAATATCTTACAATTCTTATTTCGGTATTGATGTTCCTTTAGTTGAAATCTATTTATTTTTTTTTAATTTAAAATTTTCTATTTTGGAACATAAATTAAGGCATCCGACTGCGTTCAAAGGAAAAAAATTTGAAAAATTGGATTTTTCAGAACTATTTTGGTTTTTAAATGTACTGTCTATAATAAACACTCTAAATACAAAAACAATTATTTGAAAACATAATATATTTATAGAAATGGGATAATTGGTTGTAAATTTCAATGAATTTCAGCCAAAACAGCTTACACTCTGCCAAAAACTGTAATGCAGCAATTTTTCATAAGCCTGTTATATAATACAATAATGAATGAAATGAACCAAAATATAAGAAAAATATCGTGATACATAGAAGTTATGGTTAAAAATATATGTATATATACATTTTCTCCATAAATTCCCAACTTATTTTTTCTAAAAACCCCTATATATGAAAAAGTATTTCACCCACAATACAACTTTTGATTCATTTCATTGCTCATATGATTTAAAACACACGCTGGAATTTTTATGCAAATACTTCTGTTAGTATTTGAGATATCATGTTAGCGATGGAGAGTTTTTATGAATATAAAAATTTGAGAAAATTAAGTTTAAGGGCACATTTTAGCTGGAAAAAAATCTGTGACCCTGGATGATTGGTCAGGTCTTTATTTTCCTAGAAAAGGAAACTGTCTTGGAAAGAGAAAAATCTGAACTGAGAGAAATAATAAGATTTTTTAAAATCACCAATGGGGTCGATAACCAGTGTTTTTAACGAAGTCGGAGACCTTAAATAATGAATGTTCTGGTCGCTTGTTGCCCCATCGATCACAAAACAGCATAACAGCAAATCGGCGATCCATTTTCATCGAAGACAGGCTTTGTCATGAAGGTGATGGATCTAATGTCTGATGAGACAGCTGAATGCCTGGCCTCTGTCTTTCGACCCCTAGTTGTCCTGGCATAAAAAAATGTAAATTGGGGTTTAACTGGGAATGTCTTCATTATTTGACCATACGCCGCATTCAGCATCTGATATTAGGCCAAATTCCGACTATTTGCCACAGCTGCCAAGTACATTTTACTATTTGTCCTATTTTAATTAAATGTCCTGTTTATAATTCTTATCGTGTTCAATTTTTAAAAAACAATTAGAATTTATCAACTTATCTAAAACGTTTCTAACCAATTGTCATAGTTTTTATGGTTTTATCATTGAACATTCCACATCGTCGGTTTTGCATTTGCTTTTTTAAATTATCATACAAAGTTTGCCTTCTTCTTTAATCATGTGTATTCCACAGTATTGCCTTTTCTGCCTCTTATGCCAATAACACTAACCAACCTTAAAGAAAAGGATATTTTATACACAATTATCTCATCTTAAGACGTAGTTTCTGCAACTTTATGGGAAGGGGAAAGGGTGCCCCTTATGCATGGGAAGGATTACCTTCTTGTATGGTTGTCTGTACTTGCTTCCAGAATGAATACATTAAGGTATCCGAATACGTTAAAAAACTGTTTATCGAGCACGTTGGTGAATTTTTATATTTTTATTATTTCTTGTAGTTCAGACTTTCCTCTTTCCAAAACAGTTCATCTTTTCCAAGAAAAGGAAGGACAGACCTATCATGCAGGGTCACATATTTTTTCAGCTAAAGATTGTATTTATCTTTAATTTTCGCAAAAAAAGAAAAAAAATTCGCCAACGTTAACACGATATCTCCAAAACCAATAGAGGTATCGCCATAAAAAGTTCAGCTAGCTTTTTAATTGATATGAGCAGAGAAATTCACCAAAAGTTGTTTTGTTGGTGAAATACTTTTTCATTTACAGGTGTTTTAAGAAAAATTGAGCTGTGAATGGATGGAAAAAATGTATCTATACGTATATTATTACCCACAACTTCTTTGCATCACAAACTGTTTCTTAGCTTTTGGTTCATTTCATTCATCATTACATTCTATAACTTGTGTACAAAGAAAAATAGGATTGCTGCGTTATAATTTTGTGTAGAATTTTAACCGTCTTCATTCAATTTCATTGAAATCTACTATACATTTTTTTCTGTTTCTCAAAATGTATGATATTTTCAAACATTTTTATTGTATTTATAGTATTTTGTATTATACTTGGTAACACATCTAAGAACCATAGTTTTAAATAGTTTTTTAAAAATCCAATGTTTCAAAAATTTAGTCGGATACCTTAAAGATGTGAAGTCAAATTTATTATCTCTTCCGTGGCGAGATATAGTTTTTACAGGGTGAATTTTATCATCGACTTGAAGATCATTATGACTCAAATTAAATTACCACCATGTGTTGTTGTGGGACTAATGATTCAGGATATCCTGTATGCTTGGGCAGGGTGGCAGTAATTTAGAACATTTTAAAGTTGTTTGATTTGCCATTTTTTTTAAATCGGCATCATGCATTCAATTTTGGAAACGTGAAACTATTCATTATTTATTTATTTCGCAATAGTTGGAAACTTAGAAAATAATACTAATTTTCCTTATATTTGATAATAAACTTTAATTATAATTTCATGGAAATTGAAATGGTAAAATATTGCTAAAAAGAGTAGAACTTTTTAACTCAAGTGATTTTTATATGGTTTATATTATTAATTTTCTCCAATTTTCTGCCTAAATTGTTCACGTTCGAATCTGCACCGCATCTATTTATCTAGGATTCATCACCAAATAACTCGTCGTGGAGACAACAGATTCTGTAGAAATGCTAACTCCAAGTGAATGGTTCATATTGTGCAGCTGTAGTAAGCAAATGCCATGCAAGTCCTTGTCAGAGTTAACCACTTTGTGACAGATTATGCGAGAAAGTTTGGGGGGGACCAATACTATAAGTTTAAAATTTGAATACAATTTTATTGCATTTTGAAGTAACTCCCGAAAATATGTTACAAATAATTTTGCACCATCTTCATTTTCAAAAGTTATCTCTTCAACTATATTAACGATTTTCTGGTAAAAATATATTTTCTATGTTAATCAATTCTAAAAGAAAATAACTTTAATCGAATTTTCTGGAATCTGATTCAAGAAATTTTCTAACATTAAATTTGAGAATTCTGAACGAATATGAAACGAATCACGAGATACAATAAATAGTTTATTTCATTACCATTCTGAAAGAACACCAAGCATTACAATACTAAAAGAATGCACACATCTAATATATAAAAATGAATAGTTGTTTTTTCGTAATTTATATACTGCCGTACCGTTCTTCCTATTTCGATAAAACATTGCCAAATGATTGATTGATTGCACTTGATATTATTCACCAGCTAGTAAGCTTATATAAAGAAATTTTCGGTTCTCTAAAAATTTATTGGAATTATTTTAGATTAACACTATGGGAGGCATAAAGTTTCGATAGTTTCTGTCACATAAAAAGTGGCTGAAATTATTTCGATGTGGTATGTAATGAATAAATTCAAAATATTTGTCAGATACAGATTTCTTTTGAAATAAAACAGAGATTCGGATCTTTTCAGGCTTCCAGAAATTTTATTTATTTTTATTTTTCAGTTTTTTCCGTGTTTTTGATAAATGTCATGTGTGGAAAATAACTGAAAAACGTTTCGAAAACCCACACAACGGCCTATTTTTAGAATTCTTTTGAAATCCTGATTCGCTTTACCGCTGTCCTCAGCGAAAGAATGATTTATTTCAATAGCCATCATTCGGAAAACTTGGTGACATTAGCGTGATTCGTTTCCATGACAACCGTAACTTCCCACAGGGACTGGACAAAAAGTGAAAAGTTTGTTTTCCTTTTTTTGTGCGTATGATTCCTTTCTTTTTATTCTGAAAAGAATACAGATACATTTGAGTCCTTTTTTTTCTGTTTTATTTAAAATGATCAAATAATAATTTAGCAACTGATAAAAAAAGCACTTTTGAAAAAAATTATTGTTTACTGGTGTTGCATATGTGTTTTTAAAATTAGACTACCTGGAACCCGGCGCGTTGCAGTCGCCAAAAATATTAATATTAATTGCAATCAATCAATAATTTCACAATGTTTTATCGAAATAGGATGGCCAGTTCTATGGTATATAAAATACAAACAAACAAATATTCATTTTTATATATTAGATTTGTTCATTCTCTTAGAAAAGTAAAGCGGTATACTTTCAGAATGTTCATGAAAGAAACTACTTATTAATAGTAAGTGCAATCAATCAATAAGATGGAATTTTTTTATGGAAATGGGATGAACGGTGCTATAATCTATAAAATACGAACTAACAAATATCCTTTTTTTATATATTAGATGTGTGTATTTTTTAGAATTGTGAAACTTGGTGTTCTTTCGAAATGATAATGACAGAAACTATTTATGGTACCTCGTGACTCATTTCATATTCACTCAGAATTCTCAAGTTTGATTTTAGGAAATGCGATTAAAATTTTCTTTTTTAATCTTTCGTTAATATAGTTGAAAAAAAATAATTTTTGAAAATTATGATGGTATAAAGTTATTTGTACTACAATATTTTTGGTAGTTGCTGCAAAGAACGCTAAAATTGAATTAAAATATAAAAAAACCCATGGTTATTCAGCCCAAAACTTTCTCGCATAATCTATAATAATGTTGTTTCCTCTGAGAATGACTTGCAGGGCATTTGCGTACTATAGCTACAAAATATGAACCTTTAATTTGGATTTAGCATTTCTATTGAATGTATTTTGTCTCTTCGGCGAGTTATTTGAAGATAAATCCTTGGTAAATAAATGCGGCTGATATTCAATATTTAAAAAAAAACATTGATCCTTGTACTATCTCTATAACCATTCCTTTAGGCGTAAGCGATAAGCTGACTCAGTTTCATCGCAATCAGTTGAGCGGTTTAGGAAAGCATAAGAGACATACATTCATTTTTATTTATATAGATTAGCTGAGACACAATTGTGGGAAAACACATCGGATAATTGTTCGGAAGCCCAGGAAATTAATGTGATAATGATTCCCTCTTCTCCGAGACAGCCACTCCCTCTCGATAAGTTATATGAAAGAACAATGTGTTAGCGAACATTTTAAACCATAAAACATCGTCTATCCTCAAATGCTTTTTAAATATACAAAATAATGAAAAACTAGCCTGAGTAGCCTTTCTGAAGCTTTCAAACATACTTTCTAGCAAAGATGTAATCTCTATCCCAGGGGATAAACCTCTCGTAATTAAGGATGAGATTCTTCTTGTATGGTGGTTGTTTCTCGTCAACCCGGTGGGTATAATAAATGTGGGGTGTCTAACCCTCTCATACTGGGACGGACTTCCAACTGGGAGGGCTGTACCGTGGCCGGTGATGGCCATTAGGACTCAACCACAAATCACGCAGGTGCTGCTGTTTTGGCTGTCCAGTCTGTCAGTCTTGCTTGGTTTTATGCATGTGCCTTAGGGCGGGTCGGAAGTCATTTCACCCCACACCCCACCTCCGTTTCTAGAGCTCATGTGGCCCCTTTCCGATTTGGTACAGATGTAGGTGGACTTTATTAAACAAAAGTACTCAACAATGAATGGGAAAGAGACAGACAAAGGACAAAGTGCCTATACATACAACATAACAAGAAATGACAAATGCTAGATTGAAAAATACTTTGAGTGCAATAAAACTGAATGAATGAACGCTGTAATGTACAGTATGAATGAAGATGTAAAGGGATCATAAATATTAGTTATTAGTGGATGGGTGGATGAAAAATAAATGTTGAATAAAGTGGGAGTTGTATTAAATGGCATCCTAAGATAATAATAGAGTGAATCTGATTAAAGCAGCTCTCCTTGATCAATGAGGAATCTAATCATGTTTATGATTCCGGTAGGAGGTCAGTGATTTGACTATCCCATGGGATACCCTCTGGGGGGGCACTTCATAATTGAGGATGAGATGTTTCTGATGTGGTGGTTGGATCTCGCCCACCCAGTAGGTATAATAAAGGTGGGATGTCTAACCCTCCCATCGATGACAGGGCGTACTCCCAAATGGGATTGTTATACCGTGACCGGTGATGCCCCTTAGGACATGACACCATGTTCTCATAAAAAGAAATTTTCAGAACAGCCTCTATTTCTCTTGTAATTCCAAGCGAAATAGAGTCACAAATGAAATTATTAATGACAAGGCACCATATAAAAACGGAGGAGGAGTCTGAGAGGACTCTGTTATTGACATTATTATAGGTGTTCTAGAAGGAAGGGAGTCGATTCTCGTGATATTTTAGAAGTATTCCGTCTCCTATATGCTGTAGTCGTGCATACATGTTTGTATACAATTTTTCAAGTGTAAATGTTTTATACCAGTTTCAAACTTTAAATGGACTTTATTATTTGCCTTTCTTCGAAGCATGCGCAGAGAAATTCAAGCACTGCTAAAAGGAGACATTATTCTGTATGAAAAATTACAAAAAGAACTCTTCATCTAACTTTTTGTTCTGGATAATGAACTCTAACTGAGGCTGACCGAATGTATATTATTTATTTTTCAGGTTTATTTATATTTCATGTATTTATATTTTATTTATTTATTTACTTTATATTTTTATTCATTTTATTCATTTATTTATATTCATATTTTATTTACTTATTTATATTTGATTATCTTTATTTTATTTTTTCATTTTTTAAAAAATTATTTGTTTTTCCCTCTATGTTTAGATTTATCTTTAATGCTTTAATTTTCTTTCTCTCTATGCTTTTATTTCATTTCAATGTTTTTTGGCGTTGCTTTTTTTGCATCTTGATCATGCGTTTAAGAAAGTTATGTTTGAATAGCGCGTCTTTTGATAGCTATTTAAATTCTATTTTCTAAAATTTAAATTGTAAGTTTTTCAAAGGTGTAACGCCACTTTGGACACACACCTCACCATCATCAGAATACATCTAATTGTTCTCATAAGAAAAAAATTTCAGAACAGCCTCTATTTCGCTTGTAATTCCAAATACCCACCCCCTCCCCAAAGTGTGGGTGAGACTCTTTCCGTGGAAGGACAGAAAATTTCAAACATCACAATTTAACTCAATTTAACTCTTTAACGCTTATAAAATGAATGAAATATCTTAATTCAATGCATATCATGTGAATTTCTCGTATTTCAAAATTTGCTTTCAAAACTGCGTCTTGCTTACTTCTGAATATTCTTATAAATTATTAGCCCTTTTTTTTTAAAATATGTTTAAAGTTTTGAATTTTAGAATATTTTTATTCGTTTCCATTTACTAAAGTGATATTATTATTGTTTGAAAATTCAAGGTTTACATTTATTTTATTTTACTCAATAGACGAATGAAAGAAAGCTTTTTAAATAACAACGCTAGTATTATTTTACTTTTCTTTACTTATTACGAACTAGCCGCCTTTGGCGACCAGCTGGTTCGCCATGAGTAAAGCGTTCTAAAATTTTCAATTAAATCACATATTCATTAGCCTTGAAGTAATTCCAGGCATTGATTGACCTGAAATTAATATTTTCTTTAAGATGATGGACGGAAAGTTCTAAAAGTACACCTTTTCCTAATAATATTCTTTAAATTTATAAATGTCAGTTTTAACCATCGGTTATGCTTCCAAAATATTAAAAAAAAATTTCGATAATGTTGCCAAAATATTAAATATGTTTTTTAAAGAAAGCGAGAAAGGGAAAAAAAGTATTAAATTAATGATACAGATATTGCAAACGATTACATAAATATGCCATTAAGTCGGGAATTCAATGCATATCCTGTCTAAATTCAATCAGGTTTACCGTAAATAAAGAAGATTTATTGAGTTAATGATATAGATATTGCAAACGATTGTAGAAACGTTTGCTTTGCATTTATTTTTTAAAGAAAATTTCACATTTTATATTTTTTTTATTTTATCCAGTCACGTGCTGAAAGTTGCATTTCTGTAGATTTACTTTGCGATGATAATTTTTTTTATTTGAGCTTCCGGCATTCTTTTATTTTATCCAGTCACGGGATAAAAAAAAAACATGGTTAAAATATTTCTTTAAAAATTCGTTAAAAATAGACGCTTGAGTTTTACATTAAAACACTGATACCATTAGAAGGCTAATTTTTTAATCTTTAAATTGATGTAAAAATCATGTTTATGCGATCATATTTTCGGAAGTTATAGCGGAAAAGCGTCTAAATTCGCTTAAATTTTAATTAATTCAAATTCTAATTAAAAATTCGAAAAAAGGGCTCCGAGGTGCACATTCCGGACCTCCAAGGTATACATGTACCAAATTTGGTAGCTGTAGGTCCAACGGTCTGGCCTGTAGAGCGCCAACACACACACACACACACGCACACACACACACACACACATTGAGCTTTATTATAAGTATAGATTTAACAAAACGCAAAAACAAGAAGTCACTGATTAAAAGATAAACAACACTGGTAGAAGTATTTTTCAAAATGTAAACACATCACTGTTGCCACACAATCTTAAATAAAATTTGCTGTTTCTGAACAATTTTCTAATAACTCCTTTTATCAATAAATTTCTTCTCTAATTTTAATAAAGTAAATATTCTTCTATTTTCATTTACTTTCAAGTACAGTAAGCACTAAATTATGTAAATAAAAACAGAAAATTCATTTATTAGAAAGAAATAATAGTTTAATAGAATAGAAATTTCATTTATTATATTTTCTAAATCTTTCATATTGGAAATAAAAATGTTAAATTTATTTTTTCCCTTGGAAATAAAGCTTATTTAAAAGGTTACATAAAAATATTGATAAAAATAGCAATATAATAAACTGAATAAATCTACAACTGAAGAAAATGTGTGATGTAATTTTTTTTTCTTAGTAGGATTTATGGTTAAATGCACTTGTTTCAACCAAACCTTTCAAAAGAAATTTCTTGCTGGCATATTATTTGATGTATCTTCCCTAAATTATTATTTATGTGCTTTTATTTTAGCTTATTTCTAATATCTTAATGTACAGGAGTGCATTTTCGGAAGTATTTCTGTTTGATGAAAATTTATCTGTTTGAAAGACTTTTTCTATAAAAAGCAATGACCAATAAATTCTAACTTCATTTTTCATCTATATTTATTTAGTTTGATTTTATATTTATTTTGTTTTGTTTTGTTATTTTGCTTCTATATTTTTTTCTTCCTTTTTTTCTGAAATAAATTTGAGAATAGCATATCAATTTAAGGTATCCGACTACGTTCGAAGGAAAAATTTTGAAAAATTGGATTTTTCAAAAACTATTTGTGGTTTTTAGATCTTTTGTCATTATTATATGTATATAATATTATTATGGTTTTTAGAGGAATTGTCGATTATGATACAAAATACTATAAATACAACACAGTTATTTGAAATTAAAGTTTATTTTCAAAAATAGGATTATTTATAGTAAATTCTAATGAACTTGAACCAAAGCGGTGAACACTCTACATAAAATGGTAATGCAGCCATCCTAATTTCCTCTGTATTCAAATTATAGATTAAACTGATGAATGAAACGAATCGAAATCTAAGAGACATTTTGAGACGAAGGAATTTGTGAGTAAAATTACGTGCATATATTGACTTTTACCCTAAATTTATAACTTAATTTTTCTAAAAACACCTCTAAATGAAAAAGTATTTCACCAGCAACAAAGCTTTTGGTTCATTTCATTGCCCATAATATCTAAAACACAAGCAAAATTTTATTCATATGATAAATTTTAAGCTGAAAAATATTTGAGACTCTGTGGGGATAGGTGAGGCCTTTCTTTTCCTCGGAAAGTGAAACTGTTTTGGAAAGAATAAACTCTGAACTACAAGAAATAACAATAATGAAAAAAATCGCCAATGTGGTCGATAACCAGTGTTTTTAGGTTATTCGGATACCTTTAAATATTTCACCAGGATTGTATAAATATTAATATTTCAACAAAATAACTCCCTATAAAAATATTAGATGTAATAAATACTGTTTTTCATAAAAGAATAGAGATGAAAAAAAAAAAAAGAGAAGAAAACTAATTATATCAATAAATAATGTGCATTGTTTTCTTTTCTATGTAATAATAATAAACTGAAATGTGTTGGTGTTGATGTTCTATAGCCACGTAATTGCTAAATTTGGTAAAAAAATATAATATAGAGAATAGAAATGAACAATTGGAAGCTATTTTAAAAACATAGAATAGCTTTAAAGAAAATAAAACTTTGATATTTTAATGAGAATAGTAAAAATTTCAGTGAATACTTTCAAAAATACTACACAAAATGGATCGTTGCACTATCTTAAAGGAGCCGCGGTGGCCAGGTGGCCTGGTCTCGACTTCGACACCGAAGGGTTTCAGGTTTGAGACTATTAAAATCGAAGAACCGTCGCGTTAGGGGGGTCTCTTACACGTTAAATCTGTCGGGCCGAACGTCCTCCCGCTGGCGTGGTGTGGTGTAGAGAGGATGATGCCAGCTCAGGTGTCGTCTTCGTCATCTGACCGTGGCTCAAAATGACGAGGTCCGTCCCAAAATAGCCCTAGAGTTGCTTCATAATGGGACGTTAAAATAACTAATCTAATTAAACCATTTTAAATTTGAACCAATGGGACTAGCCATACTGAATTTTTTTTCCGTACTCCATATTATCTCATAAATGTTTTATACACCATATCCGACATAAAACTATATGGACATCAAGAGAGCTCAGATTTTTATTTTCATATATAAGAGCTTCGTAGTAGTACGTCTCATTAACGCTGGCTCCTTGGTATAGGGGTAGTGCGTCTTCACCGTGATCTGGGCGTCCCGGGCTCCAGTCCCGATTCGGGAATGGTTGTTCTTCATCAATGCTCTCTCTGTGAAGTGGGTGAGTATACGCCATTGTAAAAAGGGGATGTGTAAGGGAATGCGACGCATGAGTAACTTAGACGTACTCTGGATCTTATATGGCGCTATTGAAATAATGGACGCTCTCTCGGGTTAAAAGCATTGATTCTGACAATCGGTTTATCTATGACAAGTGATATAAGAAACAAATTTGTATTAACTACATAGCATTGGAGAACAATATTTATGAACGATAGAGCTTTGATGTAAATTTGGCGGCTTTACTAATATAGGATAAGCACTTCGGCGATGAATCGCCAACATGCTCTTCATATGTAATAACTAAAGTTTAATAAAATTAGCATCATTTAACAAAACTTATCGCTTGTATTTCAATTTATATTGGGAGAATAATGATTAATTTTGATTATATTTCCGGTGTTGTCTGTATATGCATTCAGTTGGGATTTTATCTTTGTTTACATTTTTCTCTTATTTAAAATAACACTTTTAAGCTCTAATTTTTAAAGAAAAGAATTCTTCTAGCTCTTAAAGAAAAAATAATTTAAAAAAAATATCTTCTAGTTGTTAAACAAAAATCTTTTATAAAAAGGATGGCTTTTAGCACTTAAAGAAAGGATTTTAAAAATGATCTGTTGTAACTTTTAAAGAAAAATATTTAAAGAAAAGAATATCTTCTAGTTTTTAAAGAAAAGGATTTAATGAAAAGAATCTTTTCTAACTTTAAAAAAAGGGATTAAAAAGAGAATCTCTTCTAGCTTAAAAAAAGGATATATTGAAAAGCATATCTTCTATATTTTAAAGAAAGGTATCTCTTCTTCTTTTTAAGGAAAATGATTCCTTATCGCTTTTAAAGAAAAGAATTTTAAGAAAGAGATCTCTTCTAGCTTTTAAAGAAAAAGATTTAAAGAATGGTATCGCTTCTACTTCTTAGAGAAAAGAATGTTTCCCCCTTTTAAAGAAAAGGCTATCTTCTAGCTTTTAAAGAAAGGACAAAGAAAAGCATAGCTTTTAGCTTTTAAATAAAATAATTTAAAGAAAATAATTTCATCTTGTTTTTAAATAAAAGGTTTAAAAACAAAGAATCTGTTCTAGCTATTAAAGAAATGGATTTAAAGAAAAGAAGCTGTTCTAGCTTTTAAAGAAAGGGGTTTAAACAAAGTTATATCGTCTACTTTTTAAAGAAAAGGATTTATTCTAGCGTTTAAAGAAAAGGATTTCTTCTAGCTTTTAAAGAAAAAAATTTAGCGAAAAGCACCTCTTCTAGCGTTTAAAGAAAAGGATCTCTTCTAGCTTTTATAGATAAGGATTTCTTCATACTTTTAAAGAAAAGGATTTAGAGAAAAGGGCCTCTTATAGCTTTTAATTTAAAAAATCTCTTCTAGCTTTAAAAAAAATGATTTTGAGTGTTTTAAAATATAATTAATGTTATTTGAATGTCAGATTCATGGTACAGAATTGAATTCAAATCTATCTTCGAATCATGTCTCGCCCGCTCTGAATGCAACTGTTCGCTCAAAAGGAATTCAATGAATGATCCCGCTAGGTTCCAATTATCTAAGCGGAGAACAGGTAACGCGAGGAAAATCTAGGTTATCGCAGTCATTAAGTGATATGTGACAGTAGATGCAGATTTGAATCTGAATGAGCATTATCTAAAGGTGACTGCTCTTACCAAACCAGCAAATAACGACGAATGTGGTGACGAATATACGTATATTTTCTTTTAACTGATCATATTTTCATGAAATTATACCCCTGAGCATTTTTCCCTGATCGTATTTACAAAATTGCATTCTTCTCCTGATCATATTTTGATGAAAAATACAAAAAAGAACCTTAATAATTACAAAACAAGTAAAAAAAGAATTCTTAATGCATATTTAAAGAACATTCAATTTTTATGGAATGCACAAAAGAAAGGCAAATAATGCAATTTTTTTTAGAATATGCTATTATTTAAAACCAGGAAATTTTTAATTATCGGGAAGTGAGGACACAGGGGTCACTCAATGGCGGGAAGTGATATACCTGGCACCACATATTATATATATTCTAAATTTTTAGTCATTATTAACCCCTTAATGGTCACATCATTTTGAAGAAAATGGTCATAAAAGTGCCTATTTTTTTAATCAAGAAAACTGTATAAAACTGAATGTATGTAAAATGTTTGCATTCAGTTTTAATTTCTTAGTTCATTTTTAGCTTGAATTAAAAAAAAAATCGGAAAATCTAATATTCAGGGTTATTATGACTGGATGTTAGTTTTCCAACAAAGAGAGAAAATAAAAAATATGTGTTTTAAGCATTCAAACATAATTTTATTGCATTTGCCCATGATGTAAATAAATACTAGTCTTTTTTTTCTTGTGTGATAAATTTTAAAGCATGAGATGCATAGGCCAACATCACACTCAAGACAATAGTACCGAGTTTCTTTTCTGCTGACATCTAGTTTAAAATAAATGAACTACAGTAAAAGCTTCTTATTCGCGCTTCCTTCAATCGCGTTTTCCCTATTCGCTGATTGAAAAAATGCGACCCAATTCCTATATTCGAGGATTTAATATGCACATACATCAGAATAAAAGGATTACAACCCAATATCCATTGCAAATGTCGTGAAATGGACTAGTAAAAAAAAGTAAAATAGATCTTGTTACAACTTTTATCTAAAGTATGTTGTTAAATGATATCGCCGAGGACTTAGACATAAGCCGCCACACACATTGAAGTCATGCTGGGAAAAACTGTGGCCTGCTCTGACTGCGGAAAATGATGAAGAATCTGTGCAAGTTCAAACTTTGACTGCAAATGTAGCCGAAATCGCGAATGAAATAGGACGAGATGGGTTCGAACAGATAGAATCAAGTGACATTCAGAATCGCAAGATGAAGATTTGACTGAAACCGAATTGACTGAAATGTTCAATTCACAGCCCATTGAAAAAGAGGCTTCCACAAGCACGGGAAACGTGACATTTCATTTGAAAATTCTGAGTGAATGGCAAATGAGCTTTGCGATTTCTTTAAGAACGTCTGTGGAACGAAGACTTATTTTTAAGAGGCAAATTGCTTGTGCGACTGCTGCGTATCAGTCTGAATGGAAGGAGTTTTGTAAAAACTGTCAAGCAAGAGAAAATTCTTCAAACCATTGCCCAAGCCTTAAGATAATGAATCAAAATGCTCAAAAACTTCCATTAAATTAATTTTTCTGTCACCTAGGAACGTATCCCGCATAAATGGCCATTCCGCATTCACGGCTTTCTGTATTCGCGGCATATTTATGGAACATATACCCCGCGAATAAAGAGCTTTTACTGTATCTCTAAAAACATTGCAAATCGTCTAGGGCAGCCATATGGTGTATATATAGAGAATTAAGCACGATTCCGGGCATAAGAAATAGATTGTTTTAATATTTTTAACGCATTACTTTTGAATAGGCCACACCGGAATTATCACGGGCATGAGAAATAGAGGTAAGAAGTTCAGCCGGCCATTTTCACGGGAGCGAGAAGGAAGGGGTTAAAATACTTTTTATTTACCCGCTCAAGGTCCAATACAGTTTTTAAAACTTATAGTGGATTACGCTTGATGTTAATACAGTTTTTTTTTTTTTAATTTTTTTCATTAATTGAATTTTTCCAGTAATTTTTATTTAGTCATCCAATCCGTTTCCAAACGATAGTTAAGTTTGTTGTCAAGCTCTAAAATTATAGACGCGACACCTGATTACAAATAATACAAGAAAATAAGGATGAATTTAATTTAAAATTTATATATATATTAATCTTTTATATGAAATGTGTCTTATTATGCAATTACTGCTCTTAATAACTTATTATTATTACTTATTTTCAATTATTAATACTTATTTTCATTTTTTTCAGTTAGCAAACAAAGTTTTGAAGCTCGACCAATTTTGAGATGAAAAAAACACACACTGTTCTTCTAAATATCGATGCGTGCTTAATCTAAGAATCCGTGAACCGGTTTAAACTAATGACTTAAATTAATGATGAACATTCGGAAGAATTCGGAGAATGTATGATATGGAAATCATATTGTAACTTTAATTGGCGATAAATCGCCAAATGTAAGCATTATTTTCTAACAACCCTATTTTAGTTAGTTGAAATTATCCCTGAACCAACAATCCTTATCGATTAAACTTACAATATTTTAACTTGTTTGTTTATATATAAAGAACGTTAGGTAATATATAAAGGTTGTTGGTTTATATATAAAGAACGTGTTAGGTAATAGCACTAGCAGGGTTGGGAAATATTACAACAGAAGATGGTACATAGTTCAAATTCTATACAGTGAAAATTGACTCCCAAATAAAACTACATTAGGTGACGATAGATAATCGTAAAACAATTCTATGGCAGCCGACTCCAAAATAAAACTACATTAGCAGGCGATAAATATTTCAAAAGCTATATTGTGAAAGCCGACTTTAAAACTAAAAGAGGGTTAAATAGCCAATTTGCTGCCTTCACATTTTGTGGCTCAAAAACCTCAAGTGAAAAAAATCATGTTTTTACATAATAATAAAAGAGTACTTGAATAATAAAAAAAATGAAAGTAAAAAGAAATACATCGAAAATAGGTGCTTACTATGACTAAGGTCGTTCGCAAATGTTCAGTTACCTTATATTGCCTGCTTTGCAAATATATAAATTCGTAAGTTTGAAGAGTTAATTATAAACCAATTACTTAAAGTGTTTTCAAATACTCTCTAAATTTTCCTCGGTGTTTGAAAATTCATCATTTAAAAGAAAATTCAGAAAAAATCTAGTGCAATTTTCTTTATATTCATACACACACTTGACAACAACAATAATGTTCACATATATTTATTTTCATTTCATAGATACGGACTTTTAGGGTAAGAGAATTTTTCGTAACATTTCAAACATATTTATTTTTATTTCATATATACGGATTTAAGATAAGAGTAATTTTTCGTAACGTTTCAAACATATTTATTTTCATTTCATATATACGGATTTTTAGGGTAAGAGTAATTTTTCGTAACATTTCAAACATATTTATTTTCATTTCATAGATACATACTTTAAGATAAGAGCAATTTTTCGTTAAATCGTTCATTTAAATGGCTTCATCCATTTTCCAATTAACTTAAAAATGATATCTTCCCATTCATCAGGGAAGAAATAGGAAATTAACTTCCACGTTATAACTACCCGAATAATTACTTTACCTATCCCTAGTAATTACCTATCCCTAGCAAAGTGTTGAATAGAATTATCCAAGGACGGTACCTCGCTTTCGAAAATTACCTCTGCGCTTTTTTAATTACTTAATTAGGGCTGTATTTAGTTTGTGATTTGTTTTCCAACGATAGAATTAAAAATAAGCTCTCATTTGCTTTAATTATTGTGCCTATTAAATAGACAGCGATCTCTGGAGGTTATATATTTTAAAATTTATTCATCAGAAATTGGTCTCAATTTATTAACAAAGGAAACAATTTATGCACTATTTACTATAAATTTCTCATTTATGCAGCATTTACTATAATTTGTTTATTTATGCAGCATTTACTATAAATTGTTTATTCACACAGCATTTATTATAAATTGCTCATTTATGCAGCATTTACTAGAAATTGTTCATTTATGAAGCATTTACTAGAAATTGTTCATTTATCCAGCATTTACTGTAAAATGTTCAATAATGCAGCATTTGTTATAATGTGTTTATTCATGCAGCACTTATTATAATTTTGTTTATTCATGCACCATTTGTTATAAATTGCTCATTTATGCAGCATTTACTCGAAATTGTTCATTTATGCAGCATTTACTCGAAATTGTTCATTTATGTAGAATTTACTATAAATTGCTCATTTAAATGTTCAATAATGCAGCATTTACTATAAACTTCTCATTTATCTAGCATTTGCTGTAAATTGCTCATTAATGCAGCATTTACTATGAATTGTTCAGTTATACAACATTTACTATAGTTTGCTCATTTATGCAGCATATACTATAAATTGTTCATTTGTACAGCATTTACTATAAATTGCTCATTTTTGTTAAAATTATAAATACGTATTTATACACTTAGAGCTGAACAAAAAGTGAAATTTCAGGTGCTGATTTGTAATATGGTTTAAAAGATAATATTCAGAAGCTTAATTAGCAGAAAATATATTGAATGAAATTATTTTTAGTTTTCTATTTCACGGAAATATCCTGAGGATCGGGCTGTGATGAAAAAATACAAAACATTATTATCATAAAATTATACAAGGAAATGTTTTGGTGTGTAATAATGTTGAATCTTTCAATTTAGTTGCCTGATGACAGAAAAAGTGTATTTAAAAGCCAAGCCCTGCATTTTGAGTCCAATTAGAGCGCCTAAAACCAGATTTTATTTAAACATTTAGGTTTTTTCTTAATTTTACAAATTGATGCCATGTAGTATTTAAATTTTAAAGACATCTTGCCAGATAATTCATTGTTTTGTAAGAATTTTTGTTCATTAAATCTTGATAATCGTACATCATTTTATAGTTCTTCATCGATTTATCATTTTTTAAAAATAAAATAACCTAGATCTGAAAAAGAAGGGGCAGTTGGTATCTGTAGTGGAAGCTTTATAAATACGCAAACGTCACAACAACTGCATGAAGGCTGCATATTTACTTTTATTGTCCTTGTCCTAGGTCACCAATGTTGCTATTTGGCGATGGCTAGGTTAGAAGTCGTGAGTTTATGGTTCAGAGCTAAGTAACATGACCACAAGACAATAAGCAATCTCTCAATTTTGAGGATGTTATCTGGCTTATAAAGCTTCCACTACAAGTGCCTCTTCTTTTTTTATTTAAAAGGTTATTTTATTCTCTTCTAGGTTATTTTATTTAAAAAAGGATACATCGATAAAGAACTATAAAATTATGTATGATTATCAAGACTGAATGAACATAAATTCTTATAAAGCAGGAAATTATCTGGCATGATGTCTTTAAAATTTAACATACCATATTGAATCAATTTGTAAAGTATAAAAATTAATATCTAACCAAAAATAAAAATAGATCAAGCTGATACATTATCAGCCAATAATAAAAAAGTGATAAATAATCAGCAAATAAAAAAATGGCGATAAATGGTGGAAGTTGCAATAACTTCACAGTTTCATTAAATAAAAAAAAAATATTTTACAGTATTTCAAAAGAGTTAATTCAGAAATTTACCAATAAATATTGAGATTTTGATCAAATATTCGGTTAAACGATTCAAATTCGGGACCCAATATTAAATAATGCAGTTTTTTTTTTACATGTATGCGTTGAAGTATGCTTCTTTAAGTTTTGCAGCTATCAATCATACCTACCACGAGATTCGTAAGCGTAACTTGCTACGTAGATAGCGATGTTTTCTCCACTGGAATATGGATACCTTACAGTGTGGCCATAAAAGATGGCTATGGTATGTTTGATTCGAAGAGATGTATCGCTCACTTTTACACCAAATTTAGAAAATTCTCTGTTCATTCAAATAATGGCGTATTTGATTCAAAAAGATTCCTTAGGCATCTTACTCCTACATTAAGAAATTCTCTGTTCATCCAAATAATGGTATATTTGATTCGAAGAGGTGTATCAGTCACTTTTACCTCTATTTTCACAAAATTATCCGCTAATCCAGATAATGGAGTGTTTGATTCGAAGAGAAATATCAGGCACCTTTACCCCTATTTTAGGAAATTCTCTGTGCATCCAAATAATGGTATATTTGATTCGAAGAGGTGCATCAGTCACTTTTACCTCTATTTTCACAAAATTATCCGCTATTCCAGATAATGAAGTGTTTGATTCGAAGAGAAATATCAGGCACTTTTAGCCCTATTTTAGGAAATTCTCTGTTCATCCAAATTAATGCGTGTTTGATTCGATGAGATGAATGTTACTTTAATTTAGGAAACTCACTGTTCTCCCAATTAATCCTCTCCTAAAATATCTATTCTTCTTAATTACAAATGGTACAAAGACAGTTCTTTTTCGCAAATTCTTACATTTTATTTCTAGAATCTCAATAGCTATACTAACGTTGATTTGTACAGCATATCTCACTGTTGATCTCCACTACATCATCTCTGGCCCAAAGAGTCTGAATTTTCATTACAAATACACATCACCTTTAACGTCAAATGAAACTCTGAACAATTTTCATTTTCCTGGGGCACCAACTGTTAAAATACGGTCCATTTTCAATTTCGAGAAGAGAAATATAAAATATACGCCAGGAAGAGTGGGAAATTTGAATTGGAGATCAAGTGCAATAAATCACCGGAATCTGGAAACCCGAGACTGAAGGGTTGCTTTTCTTCCTGATACTAGGCAAAGGAATATGCAAAGAAAGGTATCACTTACGAGTGCTGTCTCTTTTTAAACATAAGTTTCTTTTTGCCGCTTTGTGATGCAGATTTTCTACCCTTTTATTTCAAGTTCTCTTTTACTTCACAAAAAAAGCATTTGAAAGAAAATAAGAAAAAAACATGACACTAAAAAATAACTCTTCTTTTTTTGATATAAATGGGAACGATGAATAAATTCTTTTTTGACATTCGATGCGGATTGTATTTTTTTGTCTTCTAACAGTTCTTCATTTCTTCAAAGGTGTCTTGTTCTTCTAGCTTTCCTACTTAAGCTTTGATTTGGAAATATAGTCGGTAGTAATCTATGAAATATTTTTGACAGAATGTCTATAATCTTTCATCATTTTTCAGATTCCGTTCCTGTAGTAGCTTTAGATGGTTCCTTCTGCAAATTTATCTTTAGAAAAAGACTCTTTTCAAACAGGATATTTTGAAAGAGTTTTTTATAAGGGGTAAACTTATGATAATAAGTAAATTGATATAATGAACATAATACTAAAAAATAACTATCTCTTTTTTATATATATAAAAGGGAACCATGAATAAATTCTCTTTTAAAACTCGATGTGATTTTTTTTGTCTTCATACCAATTTTCATTCCTTCAAAGGTTTCTTGTTATTCTAGCGTTTTCTTTTTAAGGTATCTGACTACGTTCAAAGGAAAAATTTTGAAACATTGGATTTTTAAAAAACTATTTATGATTTTTGATGTATTGTCAATTATAAACACTATAAATACAAAAACAATTATTTA
>JAPMOQ010061908.1:96897-107148 GCA_026543055.1 Argiope trifasciata
GTTTCTTAATGTACGTGTATCGGATGTCCAATTATTCCTGAGATTTATTTTTTTATCGATTTCGCTTAACGATATAAATCGTTTAGATGGAGACTGTAATAGAGAGAGATTACATAAAATATTGATTTTCGTAACTTTTTGTTTCAGTTCTGCTAACAATATTTAATGAAAAAATTTGTTATCAACAAATATCTGACATAATGAAAACTTGTAATCAGAAAGTAACTAAAATAATTCAGTTATGTTTCATTTGTTACTAGCCGCCTTTGGCGACCCGCTGTCTAGCCATAAGTAATGCATCCTAAAATGTTCAACTTAATACTTACGTACCTTGCTTTCTTTATAACTTCTCCGCCATATATATTCAAACTTCATGCTAAGATAGTCACATAGCTCGTATTATTAAAAAATATTCGTATATCATTTGTTCATTGTACGATATCTTTCTCTGATTTACATTCAGCTGTTGTGGAATGATGCGGAAAATACCACATCTTATATTTATTCCATAACATTACGCTTCCATTTAAGCATGGGCTGAATATCACACTTTTCTCGGGTTAATTTAATAATTCTGTTTGAATTTTTTCAAAGTGACGGCAAAAGCACTGGTGCACTCTTAACGTGCTCTTGCAGGTTAAATTCCAGTTCTACTCGATGAGAAATAAATTGTTGAAAAGTACAGTTACAATATGTTTTTAAAACTTTCATTAAAAATAGAAACTTAATTTATAGGTTAAAACATCATTATCGATTAAAAAAAGGAAGTCATTTTAAAGAGGATTTAAAAACCGTTTTGTGCTGTAATATTTTTAGAAATTATCGCAGGAAAATTCTAAATGTTGGTTTTATTTTTAACTAATCAAAACTTTAAAAGAGCTCCTTCAAAGTATACTTTTTCATTCCCCAAAGTAAGTATGTACATACTAAGTGCAGTATCTCTAAATCAAATGCTCTGGTGTGTAGTGCCCTTACAACACACGCATCCATTCATGTACGCAAATACATATTCATATGATTATCAGCCTTGGAGTAATTCTTGGCATTGATTGGCCTGAAATTATTTTCTTTAAGATGGTGGACGGAAAGATCTAAAAGAATACGTTTTCGTAATAATATTCTTTCATTTTTATAAATATGCCCGTTTTAATAATTGATTTAGAAGACTGATTGATGTCACAACTTTTGTTTAAAATATCAGTAAATATATTTTGTAAAATATGGCTCACAGAGCAAAGTATGAAAAAAAAATCTAAAATACATTCTTCATCAATGCATTGTTTTACTCAAGCTACATAAAATGTGATGATTTACTTCATTTTGACCACGTTAACAGCACTAAACATGTATGCTCAATACTACTGATTTAAAAATTAGCCATTGGGCCTGAATTCGAACGTGTATCCTGTATAAATTCAAACATGTCTACCGTCAATAAAGATGACTTATTGTTAATGATATAGATATTGCAAACGATCATAGAAACCTTTGCGTTGCATTTATTTTTTAGAGAAAATATCTGGCCGTGGTAGCCTAATGTGGAAGTCTCGGCTTTGGAACCGAAGGGTTTCAGGCTCGAGACTCAATCCTGCCGAAGAGTCACCGTGTAAGGGTTTTTTTAGCACTTTAAATTTGCCTCGCCAAATGTCCTCCCTCTGGTGTAGTGTAGTTTGGCGTGGAGAGGGGATGCCAGTTCAGCTGTCCCCCTCGTCATCTGATCGTGGTTCAAAATGATGAGGTCCGTACCCAAAAAACCCTAGTGTTGCTTTACAACGGGACGTCAATATAGCTAAAATTTTAAAGAAAATATTACATTTAATATTTATTTTATTTTATGCTGTCACGTGCTGAAAGTTACATTTTTTAAAAGATTTAATTTGCAATAATAGTTATTTTTTTAAAAAATGAACTTCTGTCAATATGATGGCAACAAGTTGATAAAAGCTAATTTTTTCCCCTTTGACCTGCAAGTGCAGATTAAATTTTATTGTTTTGTCGGAAATTTATTGTTGAAAAATATGGTTAAAATATTTCTTTAAAAATAGAAACTAAGTTATATGTTAAAATACTGGTACCATTAGAAAGTTAATACTTTAAACTTTAACTTAATGTAAAATTCCTATTTGAGTGGGGCCGCGGTGGCCCAGTGGTATGGTCTCGGCTTCGGAACCGAAAGGTTTCAGGTTCGAGACTCGATTCCACCGCAGAACCGTCATGTGGAGGGGTTTCTTGCACGTTAAAATTGTGAGGCCAAGCGTCCTCCCGTGGGTGTGGCGTGGTGTGGAGAGGGGGTTCCAGTTCAGATGTCGTCCTCGTCACCTGACCATGGCTCAAAATGACGAGGTCCGTCCCAAAATAGCCCACGTGTTGCTTTAAACGGAACGTTAATATAACTAAACTGAACCTATTTGGGTGATAATATTTTCAGAAGTTATAACGGAAGAATGCCTAAATTTAAATGTTAATTAAAAAATTATTTTAAATTCAAAGTAATAAAGGTAAATCGTTAATCTCTCCTAAAATACGAATATTTTTGTCCAATCAACTTCGTTTATAGGTGTTTGAACCTGAAAAGTGGGCGGTGCAACACTATTTCCTCTCCTGTCATGTATCAAAAATTCTTCAATAACATAATAAAAAAAATAAAGCTACGGCTCTAAAATTCTGTATGCACATTTAGAATGACTCAATTTAACATATGAACCAATAAAAAATTCGACATTTTGAGGGTTTTTCTAGAATTTTGTCTCCTTATTAATTTAATAAGTTATTTAAATCTTTTGATCAGAATTTTTTAAAAAAAGATGTACTACAATGTATTTTTTCAGAAATAACTTTAAAATGTGATGAATGTATGGTGAAATATCCAACAGGCTCAATAACAAACGGTGATGGTTTTTGTTATTGGAAGACACGAACATATAGGCAAGAGTATATAACCAAACGGAACATGAAAACAGTGTTTACACTAAATAGTGGAGAAAAAGCAATAAATCCACGCGAAGAGCTCTCAAGATAACTGGTAGCCACTAAATGTCTCTCGACTTGTCTGCTAGAGTCTTTTTATAGTCTCCATGACAAACAAAGAAACATGTAGAAAAAAATCGTCATTTCGTTCCTAATTGATACATCACTAAAAGTCCTACATGTGTTTGTTGTTGTTGTCCAGTTTGACACCAAGTTTTTGTTGTTGTTTGGAGCAATAAGCCATATTTGGCTATTCTGCGCCAAGCAAATGGTGGAGCACGAGAGAAAATTATAAAAGCACACATGCTAAAATGTAAAAGAAGATATCAGCTTTACCCTAGTAGCACACAAATATTGTATGATATTGATCAATATTTGCAATATTGTTTAATATAGTGGAATATTATTTAATATCATCTAATATTGCAGAATATTTAGCATATAATCTTGCACAATACTAATCAGTTTTGTCTCCAGCTTTTTATAGACACCATGACAAGCAAAGAAACCTGCAAAAATTAATATTAATTTCACTCCAAACTGATACATTACTAAAAAATCTACAGGTTTCTGTTGTTGTTGTCCAGTTCGATACAAAGTATTTATTTTTGTTGTATTCGGTGTTGTTCGGTGCAAGAGCCATGTTTGGCTATTTTGCACCAAACAAATGGTGGAGACCTAGAGCAAATTATTAAAAAACACATGCTAAAATATAAAAAAAAAAGATATGTATACCCTAGTAGCACATATTGAGCAATATTGCATGATATTGATCAATATTTGTAATATTGTGGAATATTATTTAATACCCTATTATTTAATATCATTGCTCAGTATTTAACAATATGGAGCAACAAAATGTGCTACCTGGGGAATAAGAAGGTAGCTTAAAATCTTATAAAAGAAAAGGAAAGGTATCTAAAAATGTGAAGTATGCACAAAGTTAAATCATTTAGGTCAAACCTTTATGCAAGATGAAAGTGAAACAATAAAGTCAGTAAAAATGTCAAACATGAAGTTAAAAAGAGCTATATAAAATGATTAAAACTAACGGTTTTTTAAAAATTTAAAAATATTTGTGTGGTATTTCTCATCTACCAGATCTTCCAAAGTCTAAGTTGAGGTTTTAAAAATGTATGAACGACAGGAATTAAAAGATGGGCACTCGATTAAAATGTGATTTATCCTCAAATCCACTCTACGTTAAGGCATTTAGGTACCGCCTTGCCAAAAATGTGATGTTTATGCGTGTAGCGAGTGTGCCCTATGTTTAAATTTCCCTCAGGGGTTGTTTACTAGATTTAGTCTTTTGATCTTCTGTGTGATGTGTAGTCGTGTTTTTTATTGCTGTACACATGCTAGTTCGAAATAAAACGTAGAAAATCCACTTATTGCCTTCAGTTCCCTTTCTGACAGATAAAAGATTCATTTAACTAATTGAATTGAACTTGAACTGTGAATTTGACTTTGACGTCTAACCATAAAACCCTATACTGAGGTGACACCATGAACCATTAACTCGGCATCCTCAGCATCCATTACCATGAGTAGGGGTCGACAATCTATTGAAACGGAAAAGATAAAAGCAACATTTAACAAAATTTTCCAGTTTTCATAGTTACTAAACATATAACATTCTAGTATTTAATTATACATATATGGGTTTTGATTGCTTGTTGGATTAGCTTCTTATTTTAAGTTCCAAGCGTGACTTAACATTTTTATTTGTTAGTTGACTTTTAAATTTACTTTTTACTATATTCATGCAAGAGAACGCTTGCTCGCCCCTAACTGATGTATCACTAAAACTCCAACAGGTTTTTGTTATTGTCCAGGTTGACACCAAGAACCTTTGACTCGGCATCCTCAACATCCATTACCATGAGTAAGGATTGACAACCTATTGAAAGGGAAAAGTCAAAAGCAACAATTTACAAAATTTTCCAGTTTTCAAAGAGTCACTAAACATTTTCAATTGAACGTTATAGTGTTTGATTATGTTTATTGGTTTTTTGATTACTTGTCTGATTAGTTTGTTGTTTCAAATTTCAAGCAAGGCTCTAGATATTTATTTGTTTGTTGACTTTTTTTTACTACATTCATACTAGAGAACGCTTGCTGACTCCTAACTGATATATCACTAAAACTCCAACAGGTTTTTGTTGTTGTCTAGTTCGACACCAAGATTAGTAGCCTTGACTTCTCAGAATCTATTACAGTTCTCTTTAAAACTATCTATATCAGGGGTGGCCAAACTTTTGGGATCCGTGGTCTACTCCACATTTAAAAAATCGAAGGTGGTCTACCAATGGCAGAGTTAAATTAACGCAACGTACATGTTTATATATTTATTTTCAATAACAAGAGAAAATGGTAAATTATCTACTTTTTCTAAAAAAATGATTTATTATTTACATTATTATTTACAAAATAAAAATTTACTGACGAAAATAATCAATGTATTCATATATCAAAAACTGACCATCCTATTCACTTCGTTTAGTTGAAATTTCATTCCTTAATTCTATGTCATAAGTCATAAATTAAATTGCTAATATCCGAGGTCATTATCGGGATGGTCGCACGGACTACCTAAGATATCTTCCTGGTCGGCGTTTTGGCCACCCCTGATCTATATGCTGAAGAGAGAAGCAACACAACAAATTCATAACGAACGAATTTAGTTTTTAGTTAGTTAAGTTATTTTAACTTCCCGTTGTAAAGCAGCACTAGGGGTATTTTAGGACAGAACTTGCCATTTCGAACCGCAATCAGATGACGAGGACGGCAACTGAACTGGCTCCTCCCTCTCCACACCAGCTGGAGGATGTTTGGTCTGACGGATTTAAAATGCAAGAGACCCCCTTACATGACGGTTCTTCGACAAAATCGAGTCTTGAACCTGAAACCCTCCGGTTCCGATGCAGAGACCTTAACCACCAGGCCACCGCGGCCCAAAAGTTCATCACGCCAAATACATGTGTTGAAAACAATCTCGATATCAGTGTTCTTACACTGATTGCAAGAGAAATATCAGGTGAGTTTCAGACTTTCATTGTGAGACTAATATCAGCTCAGGTTAGTATAAAGGGTATTTTGGAAAGAAATTATAGGATAGCTTAAGCAATAGAAAGCAATATTCAAAGATTATTAAGGTTGAAGTAAATTTTTATATTTCTAAGGAAACATTTTATTTACAGTTATGAAGAATTATTTAATATGATTCGTTTAAATGAAATTCTGATCATTCATTAAGAAACGAATCAAAGAAGGAAAGTATGATTAACCGTAACTGCAAAGGCAGTCAAAATGACCCCGTGTTGCTCATTAGCTCTAATCATGTCCTTAAATATAATTCTTGCATTTTAATCTTGAATACAATCATCTTCTTCATGCATTAAAGTTGAATTTTAGGCAACATGTTGGCTAAGATTAACACCCCGTATATCCAAATAACACTTTCAAAAACTTTTTTTTTTTTTTGTAATTTATGGAGTTTTTGATTCTAAGACTCTTAAACTGTGAAATATATAACACGAAAATTAATTTCTGCGTATTTCGTATTGCAACTCACTTAATTTGTTTTAAATAACATATTGTCAATCAAAAAGAAATAAATAATACTAAACCGAGATTTTCTTTCACAAAGGAACATCTGCCATGTCATCCAAGTTTCGATTCTTATAACATATTCCAACATTTAATATTACAACCTTTAACATTTTTAAGGTATCCAACTACGTTAAAAACACTGTCTATCGACAACATTGGGGATTTTTTTTAAAAAATTACCATCTCTTGTACTTCAGACTTCCCTCTTTCCAAAACTGCCTGAAAAACTGAAAAGAATACCTGACCTGTCATCCAGAGTAACATATATTTTCGGCTAAAATGTGTCTTTCACTTCGATTCTCTCAAAACTTTCATTTTCATACAAATTCTCCTCCGTTAACATTACATCTCAAAAACTAATACAGGTATTTACATAAAAATTTCAGCATGTATTTTAAATGATATGGGCAATGAAATGAACCAAAAGTTTCATTGCTGATAAAATGCTTTTTCATTTGTAGGCGTTTTTTAAAAAAACTTCCCTGCCTCTCTAGATTATTCTTAGATGTTGGTTCATTTCATTCATAGTTATAGTTTATAACTTGTGCACAAAGAAAAACAGGATTGCTGCTTTACCATTTTCTGTAGAATGTGAACCATTTTAGTTTAATTTCATTAAAATTTATAACAAATTTTCCCTTTTCTCAAAAGAAAATAAGTTTTCAAATAATTATTTTGTATTTATAGTGTTTATTATTGACAATACACCTAAAACCCACAAATAGTTTCTAGAAAATCCAATTTCTCAAAATTTTTCCTCCGAACGTAGTCGGATACCTTAATATTGATATTTATAGTTATTTGTATTTATAGTAATATGTATTATAATTAACAATGCATTTAAAAACTATAGTTTTAAATACATTTTTTAAAAATCCAACTTTTCAACAATTTTTCTTCGAACGTAGTCAGATACCTTAACCGAATCAGAAGCTTGGAGGGTTGTTTCTGGTAGAAGGATGCCAAACACAAGTCCAATAAGCAGAAGCCATTGATGCTGTTGCCGTTACCTATGGCACTTTTGCAAACCCACTGACAGGTCAGCGATTTAAACCTAATTTTAGCTTCCTTTGTTAATCAGTAGTGCCAACTAAGGTCCAGAGTACGACTTATCGACTTCTCGCTTCTCATTCGCTTGCACAACCCCTTTTTACAGCGAGGCACATTAAAACTACTCGAAAATAGAACAGAGAAAGAACAACCATGCCCAATCCGAGACTCGAACCCGGGACACCCAAATAAAGGAGACAGCTACCCCTATGCCAAGATGCCGGCAGCAGAAGCCCTTGTTTCACTAAATATGGTTTCCAGAATCTCGAATTGTTTTTGGAGACTGCAAATGTCATTCGAAGATCAAGGTAGGAACGTAGACGAGCAACAACTCTGAATAAAGACCGTTAATTAAATCTAGAGTCTCGGAGACATCAAAATATGAATGCCACTCTTCTTCCACTCTTCCACTGAGGTCGTGTTGGCTAGGTGGCCAGGTCTCAGCTTCGATACCGGAGGGCAACCATAGGCTTCAGACTCACTTGACGCAGAGGCAGCAACAACTATCATACGCTTTCCATAATGCTTGGCTCTATAAAAGCGTTTGTCTCTCAGCCGACTCACTACAGGGAGAGTATTATGGTAGCATCTTAATAAGCCAATGGCAGACATTGGGGATCAATTTTGTATAGGGGATATGTTACATGGTTGCAAATCAGAAGGTTGTGACCTCCACATTGGCACAATTCCAATCAATACAATCGCCAAAGATTCAATATTGTTAGGGGACCAATAATTTTAAAATATTAAAAGCAATTAGAAATAAAAATCTTATAAAATTTCTCATTAAAATGCTAAACTTAGACGCATGTAAATGACCACATTAGTCTGGTGGTAAGGTCTCGGTTTCGCAATCGGAAGGTTTACGGTTTAAGGCCCGATTCGACCGAAGAACCGACGTGTAAGAGGGTCTCATGCAAGTTAAATCGGTCAAACCACACGTTCTCCCGCTGGTGTGGTGTAGAGAGGGGGTACAAGCTCAGTTGTCGTCCTCGTCGTCAGACCATCATTTAAAACAATGAGGTCCGTTCCAAAATAGCCCTGTTATTGCTTTACAACGATATGTTAAAATAACTGTAACTAAAACTCACAGACATATAACGCCATTTAAATAAGCAATAAAAAGCTGGTAATATTTTAAATTAAAAACACTTAAAATTTAATGTAGAATACGTTACCTAAAACATTGGTTGTAACGATAAGAGAGATAATACTGTATATTAGGAAAGAATTTATTCTCAATAGAACCCTTATTTTATTTGAAAACAGCTGGAAGGGTTATAAATAATTTATAACTCTGTCAGGCAATTTATAACCCCAGTTATATATCACAATTAAACTTTCTTGTTTAGAGAAGACACGTTTTAAACATATGTTTTTAGTAAATGAGAATCTATTATTTATTGCTAAGGCTGTAAATTCCTTTTCGATTAATTAGTATTACATTAATTATTCCGACGAACTAGAAAAACACTAGGTAAATATTCGAAAAAAAAAATCTTAAAATTAAAATACCCGTCCCCAAATAGCCCTAGTGTTACTTTACAACGTGATGTTAATGTAACTAAATTAAACTAAATCCACTCTTCTTCCTTCGAGCGGCTACTGGTACCACAGTTTCGAAACAAACTGTCTAAAATCGTTTTCACGCATTAGTTCTCTATGCTTGATAAGAAACGGTGTGCGTAATGTTAACAGTGCGGAGTGGGCAACATGAAGAAAAGAATGGGCCAATAATTTTTTCACTGGTGCAGTATCCTTTTCTCTGGCTCAATATTCTTTTTTCAGGTTCAATACTCAACCGCATCTCCAAATAGCTAGCCGAGATGACTCAATAAGTTCAGTAAAAATGATATATCCAAGTTAAAGGTTCATATTTTGTAGCTCTAGTAAGCAAATATCACGCAAGTCGTTCTCAGTTGTAACAGCATTATTACAGATTAGGCGAGAAAAGTTTGTGGATACAAATCCTGGGTTTTTTAAAAATTTTAATTATATGGTAGCGTTTTTTCGCAGTAACTTTTAAAAATATTATAGCACAAATAATTTTACACTATCTTAATTTTCAAAAAATTACTTTTTCAACTATATTAATGATTTTATGGTATAAATATGTTTCCTGTGTTTAATGAATTTTGGAAGAAATATTTTTATCACTTTTTTAAATTAAATTTGAGAATCCTGAATGAATATGAAACTGTTTCTTTCATTACCATTCAAAAAGAACACCAGCTATACAGTTCTAAGAGAATACACAAATCTAATATATAAAAAAGGATTTTCGTTCGTATTTTATGTATTGTAGTAACTTTCATCCTATTTCGATAAAACATTGCCAAATATTTGATTGCTTGCACTTGATATTACTTTTTGGGGGCAGCAATGTGCCGGGTACCAGCTAATAGATGATAAAAATTCTATGAAACCTTGCAAAAAATTAAATATTAAAACCTTTTATAATAATTGTTTTTGTTTGATAAAAACTATTATCTTATTTAAATTTACAGAGAATTTTTTATTAAATTCGACTTTTGCTATAATTTTAAAGGAAAGTTTTAAAACAATTATTTACACCGCATAATGTTTCACTTGACGGGAGATAAATGTAATATTATTTATTTA
>JAPMOQ010061908.1:112148-124348 GCA_026543055.1 Argiope trifasciata
TTTCAAATTATCATTTTTATAAACAAACAGACTTAACTATGTAAATCAGTATTTTTGCCGAAATCCTGAAAATCTGAAATGTGGTAATTACTTTTTTATAATAAAAAATTTATCCATTTCCGAAATCGTGTAATTGTTTACTTCGTATTTGAGAGTTCGATGAAATGAATACTGACCTTTAAAATATTAAGTTTTAATACTAATTTTAAAAATCATAATGAGAGTAACAAAATTGTTCATAATTCTTTAAAAACTAAAAATGGTTCCTATAATGTACTTAATTTTTTTCTTTTGACGTCTTTTAGAATACATGTTTAAAAGGCATCCAAATATTTCATTAAAGAAAAAAAAATCAATTAACTGCAAGATCCTAAGGTATCCGACTGCGTTAAAAACAGTAATTATCAACCACATTGACGATTTTTTAATTGTTTTTTTATTGTAATTCAGTCTTCCCTCTTTCCAAAACAGTTGATCTTTTATAAGAAAAGAAAAGCTTGACCTATCAATCAGGATCGCATATTTTTCTACTAAAAGTTTTCAATATCTTCAATTTTCTCGAGACTTTCATTTTCATAAAAATTATCCACCGTTCACATGACATCTCAAAAATTATCAGAGGTATTTACATAAAATTTTCAGCATGTGTTTTAAATAATATGAGCAATAAAATGAGCTAAAGTTTTATGGTTGGTCAAATACTTTTTCATGGATAGGTATTTATAGAAAAATGAAGTTGCAAATTTATGATAAAAAATGAATATATATGCATATGTTTACCCATCACTTCTTTGAATGTCAAACATTTTTTGAGATTTTCGTTCATTTTATTCATTATTCTATTCTATAATTTGTGTACAAAGAAAAATAAGATTTCTGCATTACGATTTTGTGTGGAGTGTGAACCGTTTTGCTCAAACGTCATTAAAATGCACTACAAATTTTCCTTTTTCTCAAATCCTATTATGTTTTCGAATAATTTAGTTGCGTTTATAGTATTTTATATTATAAATGGCAATACGCCTAAAAATATTTTTTTAATTAGTTTTTTTAAAAAATCCTTTTTTTTAATTCTCCTCTCAAACGTAGTCAGATACCTTAACCGCAATCTTCGATTCGGTTTTAAAAAACGTAAAAAGCATTTTTACAAATACTTTCGGCCAAATTCTGTAGACTCAGCAATTCCTAAATAGCCTTCATAGGGTATAATATTAAAGGAAGATGAATACTTTCTGCAATTAATTATTTTCACTCAAAATTAAATATCACGATATGCCTGGTTTTTTTCTTCTTCAACATACATATTCTTATCTTCAAACGACACATTCCGGTTTACTCTGAGAAATGAAGGCATTTCAGCAGCTAATTTAAACCCTCGGAATGTTTAATCAATAGAGAAACATAATTAACGTCACGAAACAAAACATTGCTTTCATTATACACAGACAGCGCATCGATTATGAAATATTTGAAAACGCATTTTTAAATGCCTAATTAGGCCTGCATTTATTTGCTAAGAAGATAATTAAGAATAAGCCCCTCATTTACAGCAATTCTTTTTTTAATGACAGCATTCCTCAGTAATTAAATAATGAGAAATTGCTGCAAGCAATAATAAGCGTTCATATATCTGTCGGAAATTGGCGCTCTCTTCACTTCAATTAAACTTATCTTTTTATTCGTCAATTAAAATAAATTATTTTTACCGTTCAAAAATTTATCATCCATATAGTTGGTTTCGATTGGCTTGGTTTCTAATGAAAGTAAGAATAAAATATAAAAAGCCATATTATTGCCATATAATTTTGGATGGATTCCATATTGGTAGGTTACATAAAACAATGGCTATAATGGTACATCATTCTGCAGATCTTCAACAATCATGTCTCTAGAGCACAATATCATCCATAGTACGAAATTTCGTGTGTTTATGTGGTGTGTGTGTGTACAGCTTTGTATGTGTGTATACGGCTTTGTATGTGTGTGTACGGCTTTGTATGTGAGTGTACCACCCTGTATGTGTATGTGTGTGTACGTCCTTGTATGTATGTATGTGTTTGTACGGCCTTGTATTATGTATGAGCTTACGGCCTTGTACGGGTGTGTGTACTTACTTGTATGTGTGTGCTTGTTATCTTATTAACATTGTAACACAAGTAACTTTGATTGGATTTTTGGATTATAAATTGCCTGGGATATATTGCAAATGGAGTATAATATTGGATTTCTAAAACGGGTCCTCTAACTTAATGAGAGTGCATCTCTGAAGGTAACTAAAACTGGCGCTCCCTTCCCTTCAATTTAACTTATCGTTTTATTTATCCATTAAAATCAATTATTTTTACTGTTCCGAAACTCGTCAGTTGCATTGTTGGTTTCGATTGGCTTGGATTAGAATGAAAGTGAAAATAAAACTTAAAAAGCCATATTATTGCCATATTCTTTTGGATGGATTCGATGTTGGAAATGGTACAACTTTGTAAAAATTCCTGCAGATCTCCATCAATCATGTCCCTAGAGCTCAATATCATCCTTTCCATCAATTTCGAGTGTTTGTGTTGTGTGTGAGTGTACAGCCCTGTTTGTGTGTGCATGTTAACATCGTAACTCAAGTAATTTGATTTTTATTTTTTATTTTTAACTGCCTGGTATAAGTTGGAAAGTGAATAAAATATTGGATGAGTTCGTAGATGGACCTCTTACTTAATGAGGGGCCACCTATGAAGGTAATCAAAGTGATGGGTTGAAATTTGTATTTCCCTATAACATTTTAACGATTTAGGATTGAAAATAGAATTAGGTGGATGGATGTGCTGTTAAAACGAGCAACTTTTGTAATAAATCTTTTTGGATTATTTCGAGTTTTTATATATTAAGAGAAGACAAATTATTTTCAACACATGCTTTCAACTATTTTTAACGTGATTTATGTTGAAAATTTTGAAAAAAACAAAGTAAAATGTCAGCGATTAATTCCCTTATTATTTTGAAATGTTTTAACTTTAGGTCTGAAATTTAAATATAAATTTAACAGAGGGAAGGAAACTAATTAAAATAAAAAAGGAGGAGAAATATTTATTGGCAACCTTATTTCAAAATGGTCAGGAAATATGCATGCTATGGCTCTTTTGAATGCGCTTGATTATAATCTTTATTTTGGAATCCAGAAAGTGAGGGACTTATTTCATCATTGAGAATCATAGAAATAATTTTCAAAAACTGTATTTTCTTAGGAATTTTCCCTTATGCTTAAAGTAAAAAATCACCTAAAGCAGTAAAATTAGACACTTGAAATCTAACACATATTTTTTTCCTTTTATAGTGTTCTGCTTTAAATATGATTAAATAATGTCCAAAAGATTTGATATTCTAATTAATTTAATAAAATCTACCAAAAATGTTTGTCATGAAAGTAATATTTGCCTTAACTAACTAATTTACTAAAATTTTCTTTAGAAATCCTAAAATATACTGTTGGTCAAGTTTCGAATTATATTTTGTAATAGTTCATGTGAATAGTTTCGTGTATTTTGTGCAATAAATATAAATTAAGTTATTTAAACTCTGTTTTATAGAATAAATTTCAGAAAAGATTTTGCTTTTCTCGCGATTTTCTAGTTTGAAGTCTATTGCATTACTGAAAGTATATTATCTTGAAGACAATCGCAATATTTTAAACATATGTTCCAATGGTAAATCTTTCACTTATAAAAATTTTTGGTTTAAAATGCGTTTTACAAAAAGAAAAACATAATTGCTGTCTAAATGATTATTACAGAGAATATTACCCTTATCTTTCTTTCACTGAACCCGTGTTCAAAATATTTTCAAATTCACGATTCTCTTATTCATCAGTTGTAACTTCAAATGCATAGACATTTTTTGAAACAAATGTTTGTGTTGTATGTGCGTGTACGGACTTGTATGCGTGCGCTTGTTATCTTGTTAACATTGCCACATAAGTAACTTTAGTTGGATTTTTGGATTATAAATTGCCTGGGATATGTTGTAGAAGGAGTTTAATATTGGATTTCGTAGATGGGTCCTCTAACTTAATGAGGGTGCATCTATGAAGATAATTAAGATTGGAACTCCCTTCACTTCAATCAAACTTAGCTTTTGATTTATCATTAAAATCAATTACTTTTATTGTTCAAAAAATTATCAGCAGTATAGCTGGTTTCGAGCTTTCATTAGAATGAAACTGAGAATATAATATAAAAAGTCGTATTATTGCCATTTTCTTTAGGATGGATTCCATATTGGAAGGCTACATGATGCAGTGGCTATAGTGGTACAACTTTGTAAAAATCTTCACCAATCATGTCCCTAGACTCAATATCATCCATAGTTCGAAGTTTCGAGTGTTTGTGCTGTGTGTGTGTCTGTACGGCCTTGTATGTGTGCGCATGTGATCTTGTTAACATTGTATTTATTATTTTACTGTTCAACTGTAATTATTGTTTTACTGTAATTATTTTTACTGTTCAAAAACGTATCAGCCATGTAGCTGGTTTCGATTGACTTGGATTAGAATGAAAGGGAGAGTAAATATTAAGAAGACAATCACTATAATTTTAACATATGTTCCAATGGTAAATCCACTTATAAAGATTTTTAATTTCAAATGCGTTTCACAAAAAAAAAATATAATTGCAGTTAAAATTATTATCACAGAGAATTACCCTTGAACCCGTGCTGAAATTCTTTTCAAATTCGAAATTCTCCTATTCATCAATTGTAACTTCAAATGCATAGAGTTGAATTTTATTACTTTTCACTTTCATATTACAGCAAGCGTTCAAATTCGCTTTCATTGCAGTGTTTCGGCCATTTTTCAATTTCTGCAGGAAGACACACACTGCCAGGTAAGCCCCGAATCTGAATTGGAAATCACACGCTCAATAAATCACTCGGATCTCGAGATCAGAGACTGGAGAGCCATTTTTTATTCTTTATGTCGACAAAATTCAATATCAGAAATAAAACTGGGGTACTTACGGACTGAGTGTGCTTTTTAGCGGAACCCAAAGCTTGAGTTGCCGTTTAGAAATGCAGATTTTTTTTCTTTTATTATAGTGTGTCTGTTTCATTCTTTTTTTTTTTTTTTCTCTTATAAAAATACTGTCGGAAGAAAATAAACGATACGATGGTACTTAAGGAAAATGATTTCTTGTACTTTTTATAAAAAATAAATGAATAAATTTTCCTGTTTCATTTGATTCAGATTCCTTTTTTCTTTGATAGTATTGTATTCTTACAGATTAAATGCTTGTGAACCATTTTGAAGTTTAACTTTTTAGCAAAATCAGTACTGATACGCGAAATATTTTTGAATACCGCAAATTTTCAGAATTTGTGGACTATTCTATGCAATTTACTTCTTAAGAAATGTTTTAGTTATGATAAAAGTTCTTTTAAAGGAGCTCATTGAGAATGAAGAGAATACACATAAAAATCTTATTTGTGTACTTTGTGAAATCGAGTTAGAAAAAAAACAACAACTCTGGATTGCTTTTTCATGGAGCAAATAATCTAAATTTAGTTGACTATCTTGAGTATTTCTCTTTTGTTTAAATGTTTCTTTTTTATTTATTAAATGTTTTAATTTTTCAGATAATCAAGCACTTAATTTAATGTTTTAATTTTAGATAATTCAGATTGAGCATTAATTACAGATAATTTTTTAATTTTTATAATTAAAAACATATTTAAAATTTTCATAAAATTAAATGATAATGATATACGTACAGAGTTGTCATAATTAATGCTCACATATACAGAAGGCACTAGAACAATTCTAAAGCTTCTGAAGAAATGGAAGTTTTATAGCATATTAAACAAATGCTGCTAATTGAAAATCTAAACAAAAGTTTTAAAAATATTGGAAATTGTAAACAGAGAAATTGTAAATATGTTTTCTCCAGCACATGTTTAACTTCTCACCTTAGGGATTCCTTGCAGAAACTAGTGAATCCTTTGATTATGAAGTGAGTGTTTGTCACCTCCCCCAAAAAATACTATGTATAAAAAAAAGGACAGAAGTTTTTAGTTATTCACTCAATATTGCTTCTTTCAGCGGTGGCAAAGTGGTTGACTGTGCCCAAAATGAAACCTTTGTTTTTAAAAAAAAGCCCTGTTCCCTGAAATAGTTTAGATTAAATGCACCATTTCCTCCATTTTCAACACCTTCATCGCCTGTACATCAGTTTGCTTCCTCCAAATCGAAAAGAGCATTTGTTTATTTTCTCAAACACGTCCTGGAACGACGAGCACTAAATTAACTGAAGTGATCTTTATCGTGAAACTTCACGACGATCGATTTTATTTGGTGGTGCAGTTTTTGTCTCTCTCTCTCTCTTACTTTCCTATTGCCTAATGAAAAGCCTCGGGCCTTTTCCAGAAGAGCCTAGCAGTATTTCATTTCTACTCCGAAAACCAAAACTTTCTCAAGACGCAAACCGTAACTGTTTACCAAACTATCCATTTCCGTAATTTTGGTCCTTTTTCTCTGGTAAAGATTTGTTTGAAGTGAAGGAAAAAGATTTTTGTCTTAATCTGTGCCATCTGATATTGGCAAGCGATATCGACGTTTTTTTTAAATTTAAATTCATTAATAAATAGTCAGAGCAAACATTTTTAATTGAAAATAAGTCGTAGGATAATAAAAATTCTATTTATTATTATTTTATTTTTAGTCTATAAATACTTTAAAAAGTAATAAAAAGCATCCTTTCAGAATCCGTAATAAGACAATTAACTTAATAGTGAGAGACTTAGTTATAAGTTTAGTTATATAAACGTTGAAAAGAATCACTAGGGCCATTTTGGGACGAGCCTCGCATTTTTTTTCAGATGACGAAGGTAAAACCTGAGTTGGCACCCCCACTCCAAACTTTCACCCCATACCAGCGGGAAGGCGCTTGGCTCCAACGGATTTAATGGGCACTAGGCCCACTTACACAAGATTCATCAGTAGAATCGGGTATCGGACATGAAACCTTAAAGATTACAAACCGAGAGTTTACCAAGACGCCAACATGGTTCTCGGGAGAATAAATAAAATGAACATTTAAGGTATCCGATCACATACAAAACACTGGTTATCGACGACACTGGTGATTTTTTAAAATTTTTTATTATTTCTTGTACTTGTATTATTTCTTTTCAGACTTTTATCTTCCCAAAACAATTTATCTTTTCTAATAAAAGGAAAGTCTGACCTATTATCCAGAGTCATATGTTTTTCAGCTAAAATTTGTCTTCCCCTTCAATTTTCTCAAAATTTTCATTTTCATAAAAATTCCCCACCGTTTACATCATATTCCCAAACCTGATAGATGTATTTACATAAAACTTTCAGCGCGTGTTTTAAATGATATAGAATATGTAATGAAGAAAAAGTATTATTGCTGGTGAAACACTTTTGTAATTTATAGGTGTTTTTAGAACATTGTAGTTGTAAATTGATGGTAAAGAATGCATATAAGTTATATTTTAACCCATCATTTTTTTTAATCGCAAAATCTTTATTAGCTTTTGGCTCATTTCATTCATCGTTGTATTCTATAACTCGTGTGCAAAGAAAAATAGGATTGCTGTAATACACTTTTGTGCAGACCGTAAACCCTTTTGGTTAGATTACATTCAAATTTACAACAATTTTCCCATTTCTCAAAGTATATTATGTTTTCAAATAATTATTCTTGTATTTATAGTATTTATAATTAACAATGCATCTAAGAACCATAAATAATTTCTAAAAAAATCCAATTTTTCAAAAAATTTTCCTTTGAACGCAGTCGAATACCTTAAGAAATTGATAAAGATAATTTTTCTTTTTTTTGAAATATCGCCAGAGCACTCCCTTCCTCCAAATTATGTATTTGAACGATTAATATAAGGATAGATTTTTTCTAGAAGAATAAGAAAAAAAGGAAAGAATTCTGTGAAGATATGATTCTCGATCATCTTTACTTAATAAGCTTTTGTTGCCATCAAATATACAATACATAAATGAAGAGATTTGTACAAACTGAAATCAATATTACAGCTGATATTTGGTAAAATTGAATTGTTTGAATATTTCATTGGCAAAATAATAAATTTTAATGACTTATTTTAATTTTTTTTTTCATTCGGTTTCTTTCAGTTTTTTGAACTACTAACACCTTATTTAATATCGCATTGTGTTTATAAAGACCCTAAAAATATCAATGGTAGGTTTAAAAGCCACTAAGGACATGCCCTATTTTAATATAATAAACAAATTTAAATTATTTTATTTATAATTATAAAATAACAAAATCAAGTTTATATTACTTAAAATTTTTATTCCTAAAACAGTTTCCCATTCATTAAAGACTAACTGATAACTTTCATAGGCTTTGAATGGCTCATGAAATACTTTTAAAAACTATTATTTTAAAATATGAACTTAAGGTATCAGACTACGTTAAAAACACTGGTTAGTAACAACATTGGAGATTGTTTTTTACATTGGTGTTTCTTGTAGTTCAGACTTTTCTCTTTCTAAATCAGTTTATCGTTTCTACTAAAAGTATGGCCTAACCTATCATCCCGGGTCGCATATTTTTCAGCTAAAATGTGTCTTTACTTTCAATTCTAAATTCTCTAAAAATTCTCCACCGTTCACATGATATGCCAAAAGCTAATAGAGGTAGTTACCTAAAAAATTCAGCTACTATTTTAAGTAATAAGTTCAATGAAATGAACCAAAAGTTTGATTGTTGATGAAATACTTTTTTCATTCATAGGGTTTTTTAGAAAAATTAAGTTGTGTATGTATTGAAAAAAAATGCATACATACGTACATGTTTTACTAATAATTTCTTTGCGTCTCAAGATGTTTCTTAGATTTTGGTTCATTTCAGTCATCATTCTATTCTCTAACTTGTGTGCAAAAAAAAAATACGATTGATGCAATGCAATTTCGTGAGTTGAAACCGTTTTGACAAAATTTCATTAAAATTTACTACACATTTTCCTATTTCTTAAAATATATGATATTTTCAAATATTTTTTTGTATTTATAGTATTTTTTATTGTAATTGACAATACATCTGAAAACCACGATATAAAATATATTTTAATTAAAGTTTCCTTCGTACGTAGTAGGATACCTTGATATATCTAATTTATTTTTATTAGCATGGGTTTCCTTGCTTCATGAATTTAAATACACAAACGTTTTTACAGAAAAAGAAGAAAAAAATGAAAAAAGATTTCAGGATAATTTTTTATGTTTAATTAGTGTATCATTATTTTATTTTTAACATTTATTTTTCATTTTATTGCAACCCTAAAAGGCCTAAAAATGCACACAATATCATAGAAACACGTGTGTATGTAAATTCAAAAACAAGAAATTAAGCAACCCCTTTCCTTCAAAACCGCAAGCGACAACCCCTTGGGGGGTAAAACCTGACTACGCATTTCAATTAAAGCTCTGTAGGTGCCCCCCTCCTGTCAATTTTCTGAAGGAAAAGGAAGATTCCATTCTATTTACGTTCACGAAATGCGGCTCAGGATTTGAGGCACTGGAACCTTCAAGGTTGAAAGATTCAAAGAACTAAGCCTACTCTTACCAGCACACAAAATTTCATAGAAAAAAAATTCCTCTATTGAATAGCTTCGTTCAAAATTACTGCAATGATTTATCTGATTAAATGTGGTTTTTTCATTTCATTTCATAGCAGGTCTAAGTAAATAATACAACAACCCTTGGCATTCCGCTGAATTATTATCCATGTTGTATGGTTTAACACTCCGTTTGTCGCGTGCCTTTTTCCAACAAATGTGACCGCAATTTATCTGACAGATTCACCCGTATATGTTGCTAAAGTAAACAAAAAATAGTGATAAAAACATAATTTTAAGTGGAAAGAAATATCAACAAATCAAGTTCTTTGATATTACATACATATTTTATTGTTTAGAAATGAACCAATGTATTCTAATACTCGTGAGAGTTAAATATGTAAAAAGGAACAATCAAAGCTCTATGATCAATAACCATTAGTTTTATTATTAAATATAACAGAATCGATTTTTAAAAAAAATACATTTTCTTCTTATTTAATCTACATTTTGACCGTTCGATTCATTTTACACTCCTGAGAGCAAATAAATGCACAGTGTTGTAAAAGTTTGAACCAAAATTTTTGCATGGATCGTATTTTATTCTGTTTTTGACAAAGCTTGTACTTTTTAAGAGGAGAATTATTATTGACATTGCTGTAATTAACTACGTTTTTTTAGATAATTTTTTCTTCTGTAAATTTTTTTTTCTACAGCACGGATATTGGCAGACTGTTGTATCTGGGAGATATAATATAGTTCAAAACAGTAAAATTGAGAATAAAAACTTTGAAAAGGGACTAAAAGTATTATTATTAGTTTAAAATCCACAAAATGCGAACAAAAATGACAAAGTAAGAAACACAAAAGTGGTCGCATTGTATCTCACAGATAATCTATAACAATTGCCTCTTCGAATGTCACAGTTGAAGTGCGGAAATGATATTCAAATTCCCTCCAAAATTAACTAGAAAGATAACAAAAAAGAGTTTTCTCTCAGACATAGCACCGACGAGTTGTTGAAAAACGAAACTATCAGGTATCTGTCAGATAAGGGGAGACTAACAGAATGTTAAAAATAATTGAAAATGGAAAATCAGAAAAATTTGTTATCTTTTAAAATAAATAATAAATGTAACAGTGAAGTTTAGTTACATTAACGTCCCTTTGTAAAGCAACTCTAAGTATATTTTGGGACGGACCTGGTCATTTTTGATGACGAGGATGTCACCAGAGCTGGAACCCCCCCTCCTCTCCACACCACACCCGACAGATTAAACTCGCACCAGACCCACTTACACTGCGGTTCTTCGGTTAAATAGGGCCTTGAACCTGAAATCCTCTGGTTCCGAAGCCAAGACCTTACCACCAGGTCACCTCTACGTAATGGAATAGTGATAACATTCGCGAAAAAAAATGATGTAATAAATAATTTAACATAGGAAATCGTCAAAAGTATATCATTCTGCCAGCCACTAATTAATCCACAGTTATCTGTTAGCAAAGTCTCGGCTTTCAAACTGTAAGATACCTAGCTCGAGACTCGACTCGGTACATGTTAAATCTGTTGATGGCAAACCTCCTCCAGTTGGCGTGGTGTGGACGATTGGCGAGAGGGTGCATATTAGGTGTCGATCTCGTCAAATGTTTTAAGAATTGGTTTCTCGAAATTCATATTCAACAAAAAGAATAGAGCATTAAACCCTATTTTGTTGGTGTTTAAATAATGTCTCATGTGTATCGCACTAAGATAAAAATCAGAATTTGTACTGATTTTTTGGTCACCTGTATTCTATTCTTACCTCAATTGAATGGATTGACCCTGGTCGTCACTTTCAATACGCATTTCATTGGTATCAGTGGATGCTTTTTAAAAATAATTCAGTCATTTTTATAAGTTTGGTCTCTAAGATCGCATCTCACTATTAGTGCCCTGGTGATAAAAAAGGCTTAAGAACGACGCTAAAACTTAGGCCTTGAAATATCATTCAATTTACCGATCTCGTTATGAAGCAGTGCTCCAAATACTTGGAAATAAAGCAGGAAGTGATTTTAGTGATAATAATTGTAAAAAAGAGTTTTTCTATGAAAGTTCTCATTCAACTAATTCTGATACGTATATTTAAACATAGTGAATTTTTCCAGTGATAAGGCATTTTGAAAAAATAATAAAATGATTTACCAAGAGAAATATACAAAGAATTTATAGGTTGATTTTTATACTAGTTCTTAACCTGTTTGTTTACGAAAACCGGTCTATGAAAATCACACAAACGGAGAAAAAAAAAAGAACAATTTTACCCATTTTCAACTTTTTTTCCATACAATTGCTGAATTTTACAATATATAAATTTCCACATACCTTTATATATTGGAAAAATAAATATGATTTGAAAAGTTAAAAGTAATATGTTTTTTCAAGGTTATTATCTATCTAATACTATAATACGAGGAATGGTTGTCAAGTCGAAAATCGCCCCAGAATTAATAAACTCCGGTAAACTTGGGGGTCTGGGGTTTTTGGCCACGAGGAATCGATTGGCGCCGGTTTTGAAGTGCTACGGTCGAGCAGTTCGGAGTTACAGATAGGATATTTTCAA
>JAPMOQ010061908.1:168884-188983 GCA_026543055.1 Argiope trifasciata
ATATATATATATAAGCAGAGTAAAAAGGTAAACAACATAATAATCAAAATTACAACAGATAGAAAAAGAATCCGACCCGAAGATTTTTTCCAAGGCTCATCCTCAGGCAAAGATTTTAAATCAGGGATTTTTTCAGTGTGGAAATAGGACAGTGTCAGCTAGTAGTTACCCCTGAAAATTGATTTTAAAAGATATACGTAGATTTAAGCAAGAAATATACAAAACAGAGCACCATTAAAAACATCACCAAATCACAAAGCAAAAATATATACAAAGAGACATAAAATAAAACTACATAACAATATTCAACCAATAATTAAGAAAATAAAAATGAAAAGAATACACACGCACAAACATATATATATTACTAAACTAATGGCTCTATTTCTTTGTTTCTCGCATTCCCCAGTGTGGTACAGTCTGCTTCACTATATTGTACGATATTGCAAGATATTATACGACATAACACAATATTGCGATTATTGATCAATGTCATACAATATTATACAATATTTGTGTGCTACTAGGGTTATATAGTTTTCATCAAAGAGTATATATATATATATATATATAATCCATAGTTTTATCTCATACACCCTTTCACGAAAAGTGTATAAATGCGAGAAAGAATGAACTAGAGCCATTTAGTTTAGAGAATTCTCCCTTTGGAGTATTCATCGCAAAATGAATTTTCAAGGGATTTGATAAAGTTTTTCTTAGGGTACTGGAATTTTGGCGATATTTCGTTCAGAAAGAATGAGCCAAATCCGTGCAGGAATTTCTTTGTCCTGACGTGATGGCTAAAATACTAGTAACAGTGTTGTAAATACTTGTTGAGCGAAATTTTGCTTTGTTAGAGAAAATAAAGTGTTAGCTTTTTACCAGATTTTTAGTCTTATTTTCTTGTAGAATAAAACATTGCTATCTGCCATCACGAATGCTCGTGGTATCCGACAACGTTAAAAACACTGTATATCGACCACATGGACGATATTTTAAATTCTTACTGCTTCTTGTAGTTCAGGCTTTTTTCTTCCCAAAACAGTTTAACTTTTCTAAGAAAAGGAAAACCTGGCCTATCATCCAGGGTCACATATTTTTCAGATAAAATTTGTCTTTAGCCGCAACTTTCTCAAAACTTTAATTTTCATCAAAACACTTCACTGTTAACATGATATCCCCAAAACTTGTCGAGGTATTTACAGAAAAATTTCAGCGCGTGTTTTAAATGATATGGTAAAGAAATGAACCAAAAGTTTGATTGTTGGTGAAATACTTTTTCATTTAGAGGAGTTTATAGAAAAATGAACTTGTAAATTTATGGTAAAAAGGCATATATGCGCATATTTTTACCCATCACTTCTTAGCATCTCAAAATGTTTATTAGATTTTTGTTCATTTCATTCATCATTATTTTCGTTAACTTGTGTACAAAGACAAATGGGATTGCTGCATTACCATTTTGTGTAGAGCAGTGATGGGGAAACTACGGCCCGCGAGCCAAGTCCGGTCCGCGGAAAGGTTTAATCCGGCCCGTTTAAGAGTGCCATCGTGAGAATGTTTGAACATATTCTTACTTCGTAATGTGACGACCCGCATAAAAACTACTTGCGGCGATATGCAAAACACAATAGTATTCTGGACAAATCCATCCGACCCAAACAGCTGACTCCTCTTCGCTCGAAACTTCCAGACACTCTCGCATTTTCGATTCATTGTTCTGTTTTTCCGAAAGAACCGCAAAACTCCGATTCCCGAACAATCCTTGCAGGTAGGTATAAATACAAGCGAGGCCGCCCGAAGATCAGTTAGTTAGCGACTAAGTCAGTTATCTGCAACGACCCGCTGTGACTCGAGTAATTGTTTGTGTAATCCCCGAAACTCCCACTGCCTCAACAAACACCCGCGCAAGAGCATTAGTTAGTAGTAAGCTTTCGTCAATTGCGTTTTTGTGTGTTATTCTCCGTAGTAGGTAACGTCTAAAATGGATTTAAAAAAAAGAAAAGTGGATTCAGAATGTCGAGTTTTTAAAGAAGAATGGACGTGGAAATATTTCTTTACTTTATTTAAAGAAAAACATGTGTGCTTACTTTGCAATACAGCTGTTGCAGTTTTAAAAGAATATAACATTCAACGCCATTTCAAGAGCAAACACGAAAACCACTCCTACTCATTGTTAAATAAAGACGTGAAAAAAATTAAATCGAAAGATCTAATAAAAAATTTATCAAGTCAACAACAATTATTTCAGAGAGCTAATCAGAGATCTGCTTCGCAAATGGAACCGGACTATGATGAAATTCTGATAAAACAGTCTCAATTTCATTTTTCTCATTCACCATCAACCAGTAATGACACCAGAAAATAAAGTGATAATACTTCACATCAAGAACTACAATAAATTCATTTTATATTTTGTGCTTATAATTTTCTTACCTTTTGCTTTCTTACTATTAAAATAATAAGTGTATGTAATAATATATGTTTATAGAACACATAAATTTTTTAACGATTAAGCATTATTCTTTGGCCCGCTACGATCGTCTAGTGATTACAAATGGCCCGTCTTAAAAAAAGTTTCCCCACCACTGGTGTAGAGTGTTAAACCTTTTGGTTTAATTTCACTAAAATTTACTACAAATTTTCCCATTTCTTAAAATATGCCATACTTTCAACTAATTGTTTTTGTATTTATAGTATTTATCATTGAGAATACATCTAAAACCCATAAATAGTATCTAAAAGATCCAGTTTTTCAAAATGTTTCCTTCGAACGTAGTCGGATACTTTCACTTCTACCTACGTATAGCTACATGAATATTTCCAAAACAAAATTTGATATAATAGAATGAATTACCGATTTCCTTATAAGTCATACGAGTGGCTGAACATTTAGCTAGATGATGAACATGGTTTTTGGCATGTATGCTAGAGAAACACAATAAACTGTGGAATGAAAGGATGATTGAAAAGTTTACAAAAGGACACTCACTAGAAGAATATTACTTTTTATACTCCACTGGAATGAACTTGATCTATATTTAATCTGTATCTCCATATAATCTTTCGTATGAAAAACTGATCTAGCATTTTAATTCAATGTTGTTTTATTTTAAGAGTAAATAATATGCCAAAAAAAGCTGTTTCATAGCCAAAAAATGCTTACAGTATTTAATATATTTAAATAATTAATCAATAACAATGTAAATCGGGTCTTTTTAATGTAAATCGAACTTCAAGACAGAATATTCTGCTAATACTATCCATCTTAAGGAAATATTTACATCTAATTCTATCAAAACATTTTATTCATCCGAGGAAATGACGATAAAAAAGGTGCTTTGTTATTCTTTAAAATGTCTTTATTTTTACATTTCATTTGTTTAATAAAAGTTTGTTTTGATTCTTGTTTTGTGTAATTCATTGAATATTTTCAGTTATATAAAACTTACGTTGAGCAGCTTATTTCCTGAAAACACAAAGATAAAATCCAGAGTAAGTGGTTGTTCATGATCTACTCCCCACTGAGACTAACCTTACTGAGACTTCTTCCTGTATAAGCCGACCACCCTCTGAACGTAGCAGTATCGACAGGATTTGTTGTGGTCGACTGCTGAATAAGTTTTGTCCAACCTTACATGGACCGATCTGTCGAACTAACATTCCTTTCGGGGTAGTCAACAGCTGTTCTCTCAGTATTGTACTTCAATCATTATTGACAATCTTCAGGTTTTTCCTTCACTCTGAGACTTCCATACATTCCATTAGATAGTGGTAGACCGTACCCGTTCTCCACAACAGCATTTATTTTCCTATCCAAATCTTTGGAAATATGCTGGAAATATCCCATGTCCAGATATTTTTTGGATTATTAGTGGATGGTATCTTCTTATTTTAATTTCCGGATTAGGAATAAAGTCGAAAGTGGTTCTTCCTTTTTTAGACATATGCCATCTGTTGAACCATTGTAGTTTCATTTCTTCTCTCAATTCCTCTTTTAAGACACCAGTTGATTTGAGAACAGTAATATCAACACTATCTTTCTGTGTAGCCAACTTCGCATAGTGATCCGCCTTTTCATTACCGTATAGCTCAATATGAGCCTTAATCCAGTTCAAATCTATCGACTTGTTAATTTTAACACTTTTTATCTTTTCTTGTATCGTCCCTATTACTTTATTACAATGGTGAGATGACTGCATGACTTGTAAAACTGACCGAGATTCAGAAAAAAATTGAGCACTTCAGTCCGTCCTCCACCCTTTCACAATATTCAATGGCCATTTTTAAAGCTTGCACTTCTGGCTGAATAGTTTTTGCATGGTTCCATAATCTCATAAGGCTTTTATCTATCTCTTTCCCATAATAGTATATTACTATTACAGCTCCTACTTTATTTTTATCTTTTGAACCATATTCTGTCAACACTGTCCATCGTAAGGAAATGCACACACCTAATTCGATTAAAAAATTTTATTTGTCTCAGAAAAGGACGAAAGAAAAAAAAATGCTATGCGACTATATAGCATTACCAACTGATCATTAGTTGATTTTCATTCTAATACTTTCATCAGAAAATTTAATTCTGGTTTAGAAAATTACGGTCCCGTGGGATGCAGATCCAATTTGAACTCCGGTTAAAGGTTAATAACACGTGTTCTAGTACATTTTTTTATCTTTGAAGAGTTAGAATATTCTGTCAATATTATCCATGTAGTGCGGGCAGGTTTTGCTCTAGACATTAGCATTATTAATTTAGACTCCATCTCACATCGGAACTGGCCAACTCCATACTATCGAAAAAAAGATTTGATTAAAATAAACATACACCTTCTAGGCCAGAACACAACTGCTTTTTTCTTTTATCCTTTTCGAATTCAGAACTCGTTTTCACAAAAATTGTTTAAAAGAGAATAACCAGGAGAAAATGATTCATTCTTCCAGAAGAAATAGTTCTGATTGCTTCCTAAAGAATACCACTTCTCTGAGTTCTGACTGAAGACAAATTATTTACAAAAAAAATACTACTTAACAAATTAAATAATCAATACTTTAAAAGAAACAAAAGTGGGTGTTGCCACTTTTAAAAATATAAATTTAAGATAAAATAATAAATAAAGGAACAAAAATCGTTCCGCAGTGGAGAACCACCTCATCCATCTTAATGAAATGCACACACCATACCTAATTCGATCAAAAAATATTATTCATCCAGGAAAATGAAGAAGAAAAAAAGGTGCTTTGTGACTATATAGCATTACCTGGTATTATCACTGGTTGATTTTCATTCTAATACTTTCATCAGGAAATTTAATTCTAGTTTACAAAATTGCGATCTCGAGGACCGCGCATCCTCAATTAAATTCTAAATTTGCACCTCTCCGGTTAAGGTTTAATAACATGTGTTTTAGTACATTATTTTTTTATCTTCGAAAAGACAGAATATTCTGTCAACACTTTTTCTTCCTGCATACAGCCCACCACCCCGCCACCACTGAACGTAGCAGTGTCGACAGGATTTGTAGTGATCGACTGCTGAATAAGTATTGCAGAACCTTACATTGACAGAACAGTCAAATTTACATTCCTTTAGGGGTAGTCAATAGCCGTCTTTCTCCCCACCGGCACACTATTCTGTCAACACTATCCATCTTAATGAAATGCACACACCTAATTCGATCAAAAATTTTTAATTGTCTTAGAAAATGGCGAAAGAAAAAAGATGCTATGCGACTATATAGCATTACCAACAGATCACTGGTTGATTTTCATTCTAATACTTTCATCAGAAAATTTAATTCTGGTGTAAAATATTGCTGCCTCGTGAACTGCACCTCCCCAGTTAAATTCTAAATTTTCACCTCTCTAATTAAGAGTTAATACATTATTTTTTTTTAATCTTTGAAAAGACAAAATATGCTGTCAACATTATCCATCTTAATGAAATGCACACACTAAATTCAACCCCAAAATTTTATTATTCGTTTGAGAAAATAACGAAAAAAAAGGTGCTTTGAGACTATATAACATTACTAACTGATCACTCTTCGTCATAAAACGTATCAAAAAAAAAACTTGACAATTTTTTTTTCTCTTCGATCGCAAAACTTTTCAAAATAATCCATTCTTCGCTTGAAAGGAGATTTCCATATGACCATAATTCAAAATTTCCAATCTTTCTCTCCAAACTTTCGGAGAATATTGTCTTTACTATGCAAACTTTGGTATTGCTTGATGTGAGCAATAAATAAAGAATTGCTAAAAAAAAAGAATATAACACACATTCCAATTTTAACAAATTTTGAACAGTCCTCTCTTTTCTTTAATGAATTGGGAAAATTTTCAATCCCATTTTTTTATATCCGGGAAAGTAATGAAAAAAAAATGTGCTTTGCAACTATATAGCATTACCAACTTATCATTGGTTGATTTTCACTCTAATACTTTCATCATAAAATTTAATTCTGGCGGTCTAGTGGACTGCACCTCCCTGGTTAAATTCTAAATTTTCATCTGTCCAGTTAAGGGTTAATAACATGTGTTCTAGTACATTATTTTTTTATCTTCGAAAAGACAGAATTTTCTGTCAACACTTCTTCCTGTACACAACTAACCACCCCGCCACGACTGAACGTATCAGTATCGACAGGATGTGTTGTGGTAGTATGCTGAATAAGTGTTGTCCAACCTTACACTGACCGATTAGTCAAACAAACATTCCTTTCGAGGCAGTTAATAAATGTCTCTCTCCCCATCTGCTCACTGTTCTGTCAACATTATCCATCTTAATGAAATGCACACACCTAATTCGATCAAAAAAAATTTTTGTCTCAGAAAATGAAGAAAAAAAAAGTTGCTTTTCAACTATATAGCATTACAAACTGATCAGTTTCCGTCATAAAACGTAGCAAAAAAAAATATTTTTTTTTCTCGTCGATCCCAAGATTTTCTCAAATAATCCATTCTTCGCTTGAAAGGAAATTTCTATATGACCATAGTTCGAAATTCCCAATCTTTCGGAGTTCCTTCGAGAAAGAGGGTGGGACCGGGATAATAAAGATCGATGCTGGCAACGAGACACGTGATCGGAAGGAATGCACGTGGGGAGGAGGGAAGATCGCGGGACTTATTTGATTTTCCTCACTCCCTTGAGAATTCTTCTTCTGTTCGCAGACCCCCCCCCCCCCCCCCTCCCAGAAGAAAAGTATGCAGTGTGGAGAGAAAAGATTATTGTTTTCCTGAATCTCACGCATCCGACCGAGGGCCTTTACTTGTTAGAAGAAAAAGTGTTAGTGAAAAGCTTTCCAACAAGGAGGATGCATGCGAGAATACCATCTTCTTTTGTTCTCATCACTGGTCTTGCTTGAAGGTATCCGACTACGTTGAAAAACACTGGTTATCGACCACACTGGCGGGTTTTTATTATTGTTATTTCTTATAGTTCAGACTTTTCTCTTTCGGAAACAGGTTATCATTTCTAGGAAAAAGAAGGCCTCACCTATCATCCAGGCTTATATATTTTATCAGCTAAAATGTGTCTTTTAACTTTAATTTTCATAAAGATTCTCCACCGTTAACATGATATCCTCAAAATTAATAGAGGTATTTACGTAAAACTTTCAGAGTGTGCTTTGAATAATATGGGCAATGAAATGAACCAAGTTTTATCGTTGGAGGAATACGATTTCATTTAGAAGTGTTTTTAGAAAAATGAGGTTGTGAATGTATGGTAAAAATGCCTATATAAGTATACTTTTACCCATAATTTCTTTACAGCCCTAAATTATTCTTAGCTTTTGGTTCATTTCATCTTCTTAAAACAGTTGGTCTTTTCTAGGAAAAGGAAGACTTGCCTATCACCCAGGATCACATTTTTTTTTTTCAACCAAAATTTGTATTTAATTTTAATTTTCTCAAAACTTTAATTTTCATAAAAGTTCTCCACCGTTAACATTATGTCCCCAAAAACGAATAACGGTATTTACATAAAAAGTTCAGAGAGTGATTTAAGTAACACGGGCAAAGAAATAAACCCAAAGTTTTATTGTTGGTGAAAAACTTTTCATTTATGGGTGTTTTTCAAAATTTTAAGTTGTGATTTAATGGAAAAATTTCATATATATGCGCTATTTTTATCCATATTTCTTTGCATCTTAAAATGTTTCTTCGATTTTGGTTCATTTCATTCATCATTATATTCTATAATTTGTGAACAAAGAAAAATAGGATTGCTGCATTACTATTTTGCTTAGAGTGTTAGCTATTTTGATAAAATTCCATTAACATTTACTACAGTTTTTTCTATCTTTCAAAATATATTATATTTTCAAACACTTTTTTTGTATTTCTAGTATTTATAATCGGTAATATATTTAAAATCCAAAAAACGATTTTTAAAAAATCCAGTTTTTCAAACTTTTTTTCCTTTGAACGTTGTCGGATACCTCACTTCCATTAAAATCTATAAGATTCCTTTGAGACGTAGGGACATGGTAATTTGAGTTTTTTTCTACCAAATTTGGAAGCATCGAGTGATTTAGGAATGGTTTGATTCCACGTCGTTTCGTAACTAGAAAATTGTAATTTTGAAACTGATTCGCCTTTCCCTTTTTTCTTGGATTAGAGATTTAAGTTTTTTGATCAGATGTGTACTCCCAATGACCACACTTTATTTTATAACTACCTATTATCCGCGGCTCTGTTCACGTGGAAATTTTGATGTATATGTACGAAAAACTATCAAATAATGACGAATAAAAAAAGTAATACACCTAACCTAAAAACGATACATTTAAAAGCATGAGAATATACGAAAAATATATAACATTAATACAATTTAATAACAAAAACACACAACTTACATAAAAACAATTTATTTACATTGTATACTCGAAATAAAACAAAACAGAAAATCAAGTCCATTTAAATCCATTTTATTTATGGATCGAGATGGAGATAGCTACTACAGTATTATACACATCATTTTTAAACTTTTCATTTAAATGAAAACACAGATGTCAACAATCACACGCGAACTTTCAATGCCAGTTGGCGTAAAGCACCTGTCTGACATTCCTACGCCAGTTGGTGTAAAGCGATGCAGATTAGACATTTTTAATTCTTTTAGTCTGTTAATTTATACGTACTTCAGAGTGAATCCAAAATATCGACTCATTAACAAAATTTAATTTTAAATACATCAAACACTAATAAAGTAAACAGAATCGTTTGAAATAATGGGTCGAAATTCTGCTAAACTTAACCTCATTTCTGTTGGGAAAAAACTGGAGCCTCTCTCATTTTTGGCTGGAATTGTCCTCCTCTTTTTGACGCAAAATTTAGTTTTTAATGAATAAAAAAATTATCACTCAATTAACCGGAATAAAAAGTAGTATATACTCTATTCCTGACTCTAATCTATCTTTGTGCAGGATTTCATCCAATTCTGTTCAGTCGTTCTGGCGTGTAGGAGTAACATCCATCCATCCAAACTTTCTCATTTTTAACATTAGATATAGATTTTCAGAACACATTTAGTAACCATTCGATCGATTTAGTTATAATTTTTAATCAGTACGTTGAATATTGTTATTATTTGGAATTCAAGAGAATAACTGATTTTGATGTGTCAAAATGCATAAAATAACGAATTATAAAATAAGAATAATATAATGATTTATAAATAAATATATATAAAGAATTACTTTTTATCGTTATTGAAGATAGGGTTTGAAAACTGCTTTTATGACTCATGATTAGTTAGGTTTGGTTTTGTGACAGAAGAGCCAAATTTGACCAATGATTCACTCTGAATATTTCACAAATATGCTTCACAAAAATTCCAAACACTAAATGCTGCGCTTCTTTCCCTTAAAGTACGAATTTTCTTAAGTTACAAAATTACTTCCTGTTGTAGAAATGCTGCATTTTTGTGTATAGAAACTTTGCGAAATAGTCGGAGTTAATCATAGATCAAATTTGCCATAAAGGCAAACCAAACTAACCATAAATCTTATACTATAATACGAGGAATGGTTGCTAAGTCGAAAATCGCCCCAAGATTAATAAACTCCAGTAAACTTGAGGATCTGGGGTTTTTGGCCACGAGGAATCGATTGGCACCGGTTTTGAAGCGCTACGGTCGAGCAGTTCGGAGTTACAGATAGGATATTTTCAAACTTTATTAGTTCGCCATAATGGCTATAGATGGCAATACTTAAATTTTCTTTGTCTATTGCCTAATAGGTTTCAACCATTATGCATTTTATTTCCTATGACTTTTCAAACTTTACCTTTGTATAGAATAGTTCCCTTTCCAAACTCTAACTTTGTTTAGAATAGTTTACAATGGTGCACTTTAACCGGTTATCTTTTCACCAATGGTTTCACAAATTTTCTTATGGCATGTATTGTTTTCATAAATCACAATTGAAAATTTAAATCTTCGAGTTAGCTTCGATACCTGTTTTCTCCGAGCGGAGCTCGGTCACCCGCTGGTCAAGAAAATATTAGAAATTTGAAATAAATTATAAATTTGTGATTGTAAAATGTTGCCTATTAGATATTAACTAACATTTATAATGAAGCATTAAGTTTCTTCAGCATGAAGTACCTTTGTAGGTTAATGGTAAATACAGGATGTTCCAAATTAAAGTTACTCTATTCAGAGCTACATACCGCCGTAACTATACACCTGAAAATTCTGAAATTTTGGGTACGTCTTAATAAAGAGATGGAAAAGACATTTTGCTAAAATAATTTAGTTCCAAATGTCACCACTAGAGGGCTTATTATGAACTATTTAATTATAAAAATTACACATTATCTTGGAATTAATCCAAGTCATGTTCGATATGATGGCCACCCTTGTCAGCAACCGTCTGAAATCTGAAAATGGCATGTTCAACTGTAGAGCGTAGTGTCAGCGTTGAGATATTGAAATACTGGCGGCAAATACTGGTTTTAAGATCAGGCAACGTTCTTGGGATGTAGAGCCGGATCAACTGCATTCCCCCAACATCGATGCGTATCGCTCTTTCGTGATAGTGCATTTCATTGCATCTGATGGAGTTTGTTCCGCGAAGAAGTACGGCTCCAGAATAAAAGAAGCATTAAATTCACTCCATACCGTTACTTTCGGTGAATGTAACGGAACATCTAGGGTAGAGCGGGGATGTTCTGCAGCCCAGATTCGGCAGTTATGCGTATTCACTGAGCTGTCTAAATGGAAATGAGCTTCATCGGACCAGAGAAGGTTCCAGGAATTAACCCCAAAATGTTTGTTCGAGGAACAAATTCCATTAAGTGCAGTGACATGCACTATCACGAAAGAGCGATATGCATCGATGTGAGAGAATACAGTCAATCACACCAATGTCTTGACCAAACGCTTTTTATGCAGGACTCCCCACTCTGCAAATTGTGTAAAAAATATTCTAAAGATACATTTTACAGAAGAAAGAGTAATAAGCCGCCACTTCAATAATGCTTGGCCTGTCCGATCCCCAGACTTTAATCCATGCAATTTTCGGCTCTGGGGATATTTGAAAGATCTGGTTGGCCGTGACAACCCGAGAAAGTTGCCTGATCTTAAAACCAGTATTTTCCGACAAGTGTTCAGTATTTCAATGCAGACACTACGCTCTACTGTTGAACATGCCATTTTCAGTTTTTAGAGGGTAGCTGACAATGGTGTCCATCATATCGAACATGACTTGGATTAATTCCAAGATAATGCGTAATTCTTATAATTAAATAGTTCATAATACGCCCTCTAGCGATGACATTTGGAACTGTCAAAAACGTCTTGAGCAAAATGTCTTTCCCATCCCTTTATTAAGGCGCATCCGAAAATTTCAGAATAATCGGATGAATAGTTAAGGCGGTATGTAGCTCTGAATAGGGTAACTTTAAGTGGAACACCCTGTACAAGGAATTTCTTGTTATTAAAACAAGTGTAGAATTTTTGTGTAATATTAAGAGTTTACCGAAGATCAAGTTCGGTTCTTTTGCCACTTAACAAAGCCATATTAAACATTGATCTAGAAAATATTAGAAGTTTAAAGTAACTTGTTAATTTGTGCGTACAAAATGTTATGTATTGATGAAACATATTAAAAGGAATTATATAATTATGTGTTTTACAAAATTTTTAAACATTTCATTAAAGAAAGAGGGGAGTGTTCAAAATTTACTGAAATAGGAATTTGTATTAGATTCATTCTTTTTAGTAATTCTTTGTTTAATGCAGCAAAGCAATATAAAAATGTGTATTGTAAAGAAAATATTTTTAAGTAAGAATTGTATATTTTCTTTTTTCAGTTTTTTATGAAACATCTTTTAAAAGCTGATGATATAGGCGATATTAGAAATTTAAAAATACATTTATTATGCATATTTAAATTATTATGTGTGTATTATATGTGTATGTCAGTAAAATTATATTGAATTAATTATATGATTGAAGCTATAATGATGTTAGCATTTATTCCCATGCATTAAACAATGAAAATGAATAGGAAATATAATTGAATCAAATAAATCTTGTATATAGATAAATGCACAGGTGATCAAATTTAATACTATTTCAGAAAACTTTAACATTTGTTTATTTTCTTTAAAGAGCAGTAAAAAAAATGTATAAAAATTTTATAAGGTAAGATTGTGGTAAAATATATGCTATTATAATAGCAACAGAAGTTAAAGAAAAGTTATGAAAATGCCATTCTATCAAAAGCATGTGCTTTTTGAAATTTTAAATATATCAAAATAAATAACAAAAAACACTTTTTCATCGGTTAAATAAAGAAAAGTTAACTACTCAAAACGTTTTGTATTTTCAGTGGTGTAAAACAATTTTGAAATTTTGATAGTTTTAAATAGTATGACACTAGTTTATGAAGTTTGAGAAAACTGAATAACCAATAAACTAATAGTTTAAATTTGACTCCTGCAAGAGTTCAGAAATAAATCGCCTAAAGATTGGTATTTGGTCACCTTTTGCTAAAACGCATGGGAAATGGTCGTTATTGGGACGCCCATTGTTAAAATACATGGGAAGCGATTGATATTTTGACGCTTATTGCTAAGATATATGTGGAAATAATTGGTATTTACTCTCCCATTGATAAAACACATCACGAAATACTTGGTATTTGGTCACCCGCGTCGCTCACACATCGGAAAATGATCGCCAAATTCGGTCTGTTGGGGGGGACATTAACAATGTTGAGGAGAGTTCGCCACCGATTTCGCTCAGACCACTTACTTTCTGTGAAGTGATCATCGACCAAGGATTGGCCAACCGTCTTTTGCTGCATGAACAATCTTTAGATGAACCAATTAACAATTCATAAACATCCGGAGTTATGAAGCAGAGAGCATTCAATTTATCGATCGATTGTCTTGTGCCTATTGATTGTGTTTGGCTGATGATCCTTTGCTGCATGAGATTGTGGTAATTCGCACCAGCAATGTCGTTTTCAATTGTTTTGAATGTCTCAAAATGTGCCTGCCTTCTTTGTTTTAAAAATTGTCTTGTTCTGCACTTATTGACTTCTCATACCCTCTTAACGTTCATGATTTTGATAATTATATGTCGTTAATTTTCTGATGAGCTGATTTTTTATTGTATCATTATCGGAAACAGTGTGGCTTAAAAATTTAACAGCTGAATTAAGAAAAAAATTATTTTTTTTTTGTTTAAGGTATCCGACTACGTTGGGAGGAAAATTTTTGATTGTTGTTGAAGTTGGATTTTTTTTAAACTATTTAAAACTATGGTTTTTAGATGTATTGGCAATTATAATGCGAAATACTATAATTGTAACAAAATTATTTGAAAACATAATATATTTTGAGAAATAGGAAAATGTGTAGTAAATTCTAATTAGATTTAACCAAATCGGTTAACATTCTACACAAAATTACAATATAGCGATCCTACTTTTCCTTGTATACAAGTTATAGAATATACTGATGAAGGAAATGAGCCAAAATCTAAGAAAAATACTGAGATGCAAGGAAGTGATGGGTAAAAATATGCGTGTGTATGTATTTTTTCCACACATTTTCAATTCAATTCTTCTAAAAACACTTATAAATATAAAAGTACTTCATCAACAATAAGGCTTTTGGTTCGTTTCATTTCCCATATTATTTAAAGCACATGTTGAAATTTTTATGTAAATACCTTTACAAATTTTTGAAATATCGAGTTAACTTTGGATAATTTTTATGAGAATTAAAGTTTTGAAGAAATTGAAATTGTTGACAATTTTGGCTGAAAAATATGTGACCCTGGTTGATAGGTCAGACCTTTCCATTCCTAGAAAAGATTAAGTTTTGGAAAAAAATTCTGATAATTTCTTGTAGATCAGACATTTCTTTTCTTAAAAAAGTTTATTTTTCTAGGAAAAGGAAGGCCTTGTCTATCATCCAGGGACACACATTTTTCAGCTGAAATTTGTCTTTAACTTCAGTTTTCTCAAAACTTTCATTTTCATAGAAATTCTCCCCCGTTAACATGATATCCCCAAAACAAATAGAGATACTTACATAATCATTTCAGCGTGTGTTTTAAATGATATGGCCAATGAAAGGAATCAAAAGTTTTATTGCTGGTGAAATACTTTTTCCTTTATAGGTGTTTTTAGAAGAATTAAGTCGTGAATTTACTGAAAAGATGCATGTATGCGAATATTTTGACCATCACTTCTTTGCATCCCAAGATTTTTCTCAGATTTTTTTTCTTTTCATTCACCATTATATTCTATAACTTGTGTGCACAGAAATATAGTGTTGCTGCATTACCATTTTGTGTAGAGTTCAACCGTTCTGGTTAAATTTCATTCAAATTTACTACACATTTCCCTTTTCTCATAATATATTACGTTTCCAAATAATTGTATTTGTATTTATAGTGTTTATTATTGACAATGCATCTAAAAACCATAAATAGTTTCTAAAAAATCCAATTTTTCAAAATTTTTCCTTTGAACGTAGTCGGATGCTTTAATGGCGTAATTGGAAGTCCCCAGATTATTTTTATATTTATCAATAATATAGTATGTATTCTCAGCACAGAGGATAGCTTAAATTTTATCTCAAATGAAGCATGAAGTCATCTACAGGAAATTTTTTAAATGATTAATGAAATAGTAAATAAAATTTAAAACTAAACTGTCAGGATACTTTATTTTCAAACAATAATTGAAAGAAGAAAAAAAAAATCTTCCACGTTTACTTTTCATCTATATAAATAAAAATGAATGTTTGCCTGCGTGTTTCTTATGCTTTCCTAAACAGTTCATCCTATTGCGATGAAACTGAGTCAGCTTACTGCTTACACTGACGGGATGGCTATAGGGATAGTACAATGATCTAAAATGTAAAAAAAATTGAATCCCAACCGCATATATTGACCAAGGATTTATCTCCAAATAAGTCGCCCAGGAGGCACAACAGATTTAGTAGAAATGCTCAATCCAAATTAAAGTTTAATATTGTATAGCTATTGAACACAAATGTCCTGCAAGTCATTTTCAGAGGTAACAAATTTATTACGTATTATGCGAAAAAGTTTTGGGGAGACCCATCCTGGGGAATTTTAAATTTTAATTAAATGTAAATACACTAATGGAAAAAAATATCCCAACACAAAGAAAAAATTATTGTACAGTAATGAAATTTTAGGAAACATTTGTCTAGGTAAGATATTTAATTGATTAAAGTTTCAAGATCACAGGTAGAGCCATTGGCGAGAAGAGCCATTTCAAATGTGAAATGTTGGTACATTAGTAACCGGTGTAACCGCCATAATTTTGAATGCAAGCATGCAAACGAGCATTCATTGTGTCGTACAGGTGTCGGATATCAGCTTGTGGGACGGAGTTCCATGCCTGTTGCACTTGGGCGGTCAATGCAGGGACGGTTAATACTGGTTTGGAGGACGATGGAGTTGTCGTCCAATGATGCCCCATACGTGCTCGATTGGAGAAAGATCTGGTGATCTAGCAGGCCATGGCAACATGTCGACACTCTGTAGAGCATGTTGGTTTACAACAGAGGTATGGAGGCGAGCGTTATCCAGTTGGAAAACACCCCCTTGAATGTTGTTCATGAATGGCAACACAACAGGTTGTATCACCAGATTGACGTACAAATTTGCAGTCAGGGTGCGTGGGATAACCAAGAGAGTACTCCTGCTGTCATACGAAATTATTCCCCAAACCATAACTCCAGGAGTAGGCCCTGTGTGTCTAGGCCGCAGACAAGTCACTAGCAGGCGTTCACCTGGCCTCCTTCTAACCAACAAACGGCTATCACTGCGACCAAGGCAGAACCGGCTTTCATCAGAAAACACAACAGATCTCCACTCCGTCCTCCACTGAGCTCTAGCTTGACACCACTCACGTCGCAAACGGCAGTGGTTTGGAGTAAGTGAAATGCACTGTTCAGGGTGTCTGTCTCGGAGCTGTCCTTGAAGTAACCGATTTGTAACAATTCGTTGTGTCACTGTCGTGCCAACTGCAGCTCGAATTTCAGCTGCAGACGCAGTACGATTAGCCACAGCCATACGCCAAATACGACGGTCGTAACTCTCAGTAGTTCCGCGTTGCCGCCCGAAGCCTGGCCTTCTTGAGGTAGTACCTTCCCTTGACCACGACTGGCAATACTCATGCACAGTGGATACATTCCTGCCAAGTCTTTCAGCAACATTGCGGAAAGAAAACCCACCTTCTCGTAGCCCTACAACACGACCTCGTTCAAACTCAGTGAGCTGTTGATAAGGGCTTCTTCGTCTTCTCAGACGCATCCTTGACTAACATTAATCCACTACGTCAAATCTCAACTGTAAATAACGATCACGAACCTTACAGCGCTTATTTAAAGCAAACCTCATTTGCCTGTTCATAGTGTCGCTACTAGCGCCACACTTACGCGCGTAGCTCGAAATTTGAATCGACGTCATCTTTCAGATGTATAAACACGCCTACCAAATTTCGTTTATCTAGCACAGCTCCTTCCTAGTGTTGGGATTTGTTTTTCCATCAGTGTATTTTTTGCAGTAACTACTAAAAATATTGTAGTACAAATAATTTTGCACCATCTTCTTTTTCAAAATTTATCTTTTCAACTATATTAACGATTTTATGGTATAAATTTATTTTGGTGTCTTTAATCAGTTTTAAAAGAAAATGTTTGAATCACGTTTTCTAATATTAAGTTTGAGAATTCTGAACGAATATGAAATGAGTCGCGAGTTACAATAAATAGTTTCTTTCATTACCATTCTGAAAGAACCCCGAGATTCCCAATTCTAAAAGAATACGCAAATCCAATATACAAAAATAAATATTTGTTTGTCGTACCGTTCATCCTATTTCGATAAAACTTTGCAAAATTATTGATTGATTGCACTTAATAATATTTTTTTCAGCTTCAGCAACGGACCGGGTATCAGCTAACCAAAAATAATCTAAAGGCAACCAAAATATCTTGGAATAATTCTGGATAAAAGATCCTTCTATAAATAAACTGCAAAGCAATGAAGGCGTTATTTTCTACTCAAAAATCATATATCTGCCAATTATATTCACTATTCTACTTTTAAGGTTTAATAATGAGTAAGCAGATTAATGTCACCAAACTAAGAAGCAGAAACCTTATCTCTTAATTCTAAACTAGAAAATTACTATGGTTCATCTTAGGTAACATTCTGGTGGTATCCTGATTCTTAGGAAATGCAAATATCAATTTCCCAAAACTTTTCATCAAGAAATCATCTACTTTCTTTGAAAAAAAGTGGCATTTTGCATTTCATTAATATTAGATTCATTTTCACTGTAATGCTTCAAAATTTTCAAATAAACCTTACTGACAGGATTGATAGTTCGATATGAAAATGATGCAATCTAAAAAATTAAATGAAATCGGTCTCGTCTCTTCTGGACAATAAAATAAAAGACCGTTTCCTTGTAATGTGTTACAATGTTCCCATATTTACAACGGGACATCAAAATAACTAAATTAAACCAATTAGGTAGGGAAGCAGCATCACAGATTCATAACAATGCTTGTGGCGATATCTTAATAAGTCAGTAACAGCCACTAGACATTAACGATCGCTTTTGTCGAAAGGATAAGTTCCTGGACTTCACACCCAAACATAGCAGGTTCGATCTTTAACAGAATTCAACCTATATATCGGTTCAATTCCGCCAAACCCTTTCTCCAAATTGGTGACATCGGACTATGAACGTTCAAACTGCTGTCATGGCGCCATGTACCCGCAGCAAAACGCAACCACATTCTTCAGACTCACTTGACGCAGCAATTAAAAGTTGTCAGACTCACTTGACGCAGCAATTAAAAGCTGTCAGACTCACTTGACGCAGCTGCAACTCTTTTCGGTCGCCATAACGCTTGGCGGTATCGAAACACTCTCTTCGCTCGCCATAACACTTGGCGCTAAAAACTCGTTCGTCTCTCTCTACAGACTCACTGGTAGAGGAGTATTGTGGTGATATCTTAATAAGCCAGTAACAGCTGCTAAACATTAGCAATCGCTTTTGTTGGATGAATGGGTTACTGGACTTCAAACTCAAATATCGCAAGTTCGATCCTTGGCGAAATTCCACAAGGGCACAATTCCGCCAATACTACCGCCACATGCGCTCCAACCTGAATTTCCCAAGAAAGAGAAATTTTTCTCGGTATTTATTTAGAAAAATGTATTTATGACAAAAACAAAGAATGTCCTACTCAAGAATGATCGCGAGTTAAAACAAAAAAGAAATATTTATCAAATCTCTAAAAGTACCACCGAAAAATAACAGAAAGGATCAAATAGCTTATTTTGAAGTCCGAAAGTGAATCTTGCTGTCAATATTGACTCTCTGTGAAATGTTCCCAGCTTATGCATGTTTACATATCTCTTAAGAAAATCCTTTTGAAAAAAAATCTCTTAGGGAAAGATTTTCAGTCTGCTTAGAGGTATTTATCAAACAGCAGTTTCTAATAATATTTTGAAATCTTATTTCAATATCCTTCAAGAAACGTATTTTTTTCTGAGTATTGATTCAAGTTGTCTCTTAGGAAATATCATATTCAAGTAGAATTTATTCTCTGGTTATCAAGGATGAGAATAATTTTATAATTCTCCTGAAGGAATGGGGAATAAAATTGTAAAAAGTGATGAATAAACAGGAATGTGCTCTTGGATTTCATTATAGTCTACCACATCGTGGTGCATTTTCTTTTTGGCTTTGTAATACATTGAAAAAGTTGCAAATATTGAAAAATAGGTAGTTTTTCGTTTTACATTTTAAAACTGATAAATCGTCAAAAATTCAAAATTACGTTAAATGTTACATTATTGCTCGTTTTGTCATTTTCTTCACTTGGCGACATTGTTCGCAATTGCGACATTTGTTTTTTAATTTACTTCACTTGGCGACTTGAATCGCGTGTGGCTCACATTGGCAACAGCTTACGCCAATATAACGGAAATGTTTCAAATATACATTTGTTTAGATGTTTGCTTCTTTTATTTGAAAGACTGTGAGAACATTAATTTTATGTCTACACTCGTCACTAACCAAATTTTATTAATCAAAATCAAGTAATCCACATCTCAAAACTCTCCTCTTCGTTTTATTTCCTCTTCAGAGGCCTTTTTTTTTTTGCTACTTTATTGTTACCTTCAAGGTAATGAAAGAATAAAAATTTGATATCTCGTAATCGAAATTTAAAAAAAGAATTCCCATCTTTTCAGTCTAAAGAAAAAATGTGATTATTTGCCGAATGTACAAATTTTAAAAAGTATGAATAATGATGTAAAAAAAGCTGCAGAAAAAAATTTTAAATTGAAATATACGATCGCAAATTTCAAGTTGGCATGTAAGAACATTATTATATTTTATATTATTAATTAATTAATCAATTTAATGTCGTAATTAATTGGTCATCGAAGAGTTGAAACCGGCTTTAAACAATCACGTGCCTTCTCTTTCTTTCTCTTCCCCCCCCTCTCTCTCTCTATATATATATATATAGATATAAATTAATTAACAAAATAAGACAACCGAATCAAAACA
>JAPMOQ010061908.1:189083-207342 GCA_026543055.1 Argiope trifasciata
AGGCATCGGTGGACAATGGTCAAAAGTATTGACACCTCGTGACCCGAAAATCCCCCGAAAATGGAGGCAAAAGAGACATACCAATTTAAACAGCAAAAGACAAAAACAAGGCAAAACATTAAAAACATCAACAAATGAAACAAATATGTATATAAAAAGTAAAACTACATAAGAAAAATCACAATTAATGACTCAAAATTAAGAAAACCAAAAGTGTACAGACCTGGCCGCGTACAACCGTTCTTCCTTTCCAATAATAATACTACAGTGTAACTAAAGATAAATGGGATTTATTAGCGCCATCTATTTCACTGATATTTCATTATTTCTTTTTTTATTAAAATATTGATATTGCAGTAGTTTTTGGGAAAATCATTATTGTTTAAATTTTTAATAAAACTATTTGTTGCTTTTATAAAAGAAATTTTCTTATTACAAATTGTTTTAATTTTATTGAATTGTGAGAAAATTAAATTTTTGAAAATTTTAGAGTTAAGATTAGAGTGATAATTACAGAGTTTAATTATATTAAATTATAATTCGTCACTTTTATCATAAATACCGACTATTGTTTTATCATTAGCAATTTCAATCCTCAAATCCAGATAAGTAGCTTCAAGATTATCTTTATTTGTTTCTGTTAAAGTTAATTCTTTAGGATAGCAGTTAGTAACAATATTAGTATTATCTAAGTTAATCAAAATTAAATCATCAATAAATCTCCATCCGTTTATTAAGCAATTATTAATTTTTTTTCTCGTAATAATGTTGGAAAATGTTGGCTAAAGCACTTGAGAAAGCTGTACCCATTGGAATACCCTTAACTTGTTTATAAAAAACAATACCATTGAAGACATAGTTTTCGGTAATATTAAAATTGCATAAAACCAGCCAATTATGTTTATTAATTACATTTTCATTTAAATATTCGTCATATATATGAGTACAAACATTTATTAATTTCTCATGGGACAGGTTGGTATATAAATTTTCAAAGTCAAAATTATTAATTTTATAAATTTTGTTATCTTTTAAAAATTCCAAAATCTTTTTGTTATTATTAATGACAAAACAATCTTCATCTTCAATTTTACTTAGGATAATTTTTAGGTATTTGAAAAATTGCTTCCCCATGTAGTAATTATAACTGCCTGTACTACAGGTAACGAATCTAAATTTTATTGTTTTTTTGTGAAATTTAACAGTGGGGAAGAAATAGGGATACTTTAAAGAGCATATTTTAATTTCAGTTTTTTTAACGAAAGCTAACAAACTTTTGTCTAGTTCCGTTTTACTTGAATTAAACAAATTATAAGTCGAATTGTAATTATACTCACGGATTAAAAGCTCTTTATAATAGTGCTTACACACAGATTTAGTGCTTACAATAGATTTTTAGTTTCGTTTCCATGATTACATCTGTTTCTGTTTCTGTTTCGTTTAAATAATACTTTGAATATAGTATTTTGGATTTATTTCATTAATTGGTTCTTGTTAATTTACCTTTCATTTTGTGAACTTTTGGCGTGTAATTCTGAATTGAGTTTTGGTTTCGATTTCGGCCTAGTTGGTTTCGTTTTGGTTTTTGTTGATCAGGAAATGGGTTTTGATTGTTTGAATAATTTTATGATTGTATATATATATAACCGGCTTAATGTAGTTAATGGCTTAAATTAGTTAAGCCAATTCGAAAGAATTCAGAGAATGCATAGTTTGGAAATCAAGTTGTAACTTTAGTTTGGTGATAAATCGCAAAATGTGATAAACTTTTGTACTATTTTCTAATAACTTTATTTTTATTGATTAAAATAATCCCTAAGCAAATAATCTTTATCGATTAAACAAAGAATATTTTAATCTGTTTGGTTTATTTTTAAAAAATGTTGCTCGATTTCAATAACACTATTCTTTTCAAGGGAAAAACTACAACATCCGATTATTCTAAAGATATTCTGTTAAAGCCGATTCCAAAATAAAACTACATTATCAGACGATAGATATTTCAAAAGCCAATTCCAAAATAAAAAAGGTATTAGTCGCCAATATGTTGCCTACGCATTTTGAGGCTTCAAAATCCTTTTGCCTTCAAGTCGCTTCAAAAATGTTTTTTGAGTTCAATAACACTGTGATTTTCAAGGGAAAAACTACGACAGCATAAGACAGATAATGGAAAGACTATGCAGTGAAAACCGATTCCAAAATAAATCTGTATTAGCAGACGATAGATATTTCAAACGCTATACTGTGAAAGCGGACCGCAAAATAAATAAAAGGGATAAGTAGCGAATTTGTTGCCTATGTGTTTTGAGACTTCAACAAATTTGTCGCCTTCAAATTGCTTCAAAACTCTAAAACCAAAACTACAACACGCTCACATAGAATAAAAAAAATATTTGGGGATTGCTCTTGTCTGTCGAAAGCAGACTTTGCAATGCAATAAAAACAATTCAGTAGAACCTTGTTATAAAGGTGCTTTTCAAAACAGGGACAAAATTAATTATACCTAATGAGATTTCCATGTATATACTCCCAAAAAATAACCCCAAAAGTATTATGAAACTCAATTAAGCTGTTAAAATATTAACTTAGGTCCACATTTCCCCAATAGTACCTCTTTAAGAGTTGAAATAAAATGAAACTCTTTCCCCAAATTATGCAAATTTATGAGGACACAGATGCTCTCGCTACAATTCAACCAGACGCTGAAATGCAGGCAGCGAGTTGATTCAATTATCATCCCACGAATGCAATAACGGACTTCCCACCATTAAGAGTCGGAGTTATGGTGTCCAGGACTGTCCATTAAATTACGGGCATTACCTCGTAAACGGATTTCATATCAATCTTTCTCCACACTAAATAAGTGTTGTCATGATGTGAGTTCACTACGGAGGTGCTAAATCCGAATTTGATCGAACGCATAACATGTCATTTCGCATTGTGGGGGGAAGTAACTACATGCAAACGTCAACACCGTTTGCGGATGAATTAGGGATGTGCATAAATTTGTGGGATTAAATTTTCCATGGTTGCGATATGGGATAGATGGTGGGAATCAAACAAAACTGAATCTTACAGAACATAATCTAATTTCGAAATTTGTCTTAGGTAGTGAATACGGATTTTAAAGTTTTTAAGTAACGTCGAATTAACTGACTGTACTTCCAAGTACCATCAGTAAATACAGTTTAACTTTATTTAATGACGGTACTTGAAAGTACCATTGAAATCTAACATATCTTTACTATTTCACTGTTTTTGCTGATGGTATTCTAAAGAACACGGACAATGTGACCCAAATAACATGGTGTAAATATAATATAAAAGTAGGAATTAAAAATATTTAATTAATTATTAAATTCATTACGATATTTCGGTTAGTTAGATATCTCTGTTAACTGTCTATAGCGAAATAGAAATGAAAACTCCAATATATAAAAATAACTGCTTTCTTAATTATGGTTTCTTATTCAATCCTTTATTTACTGACGGTACATTTAAATCTAAATATAAAGAAAGTACATTTAAAGAAACATTTAAATCTAACATATCTTTACTGTATGACTAAGGAACAAGGAGACTCAAATAACATGGAATTAATTTAAGATTAAAGAAGGAATTAAAAATATTTAATTAATCATTAAGTTAATTGAGATATTTCTGTTGATTACATTTTTTTCTTCGGTTCTCTGAAATTATTCTGCAAAGGAAATTAAACCACTGGTTCAAAAATGACGTTGAATATTGCTTGATGACAACGTAATTCGGTAAATAAAGGTTTAATCTTGTAAAGGACCTTCAGAAATTTCTTTAAATTCGACTGCGTTCAATGGAAAAATTTTGAATTGGATTATTAAAACATTATTTGGATTATTAAAACATTATTTAAAGCAATGCTTTTTAGACATATTGTCAATTATAATACGAAATACTATAAATACAAAAAAAATATTTGGGAATATAATATATTTTGAAGAATAGGAAAAGGTGTAGCAAATTTTAATGAAATATAATCAAGACGTTAACACTCTAAGCAAAATCATAAGGCAGCAATCCTATTTTTCTATGTACACAAGGTATTAGAATATAACAATGAGTGAAATGAACCAAAATTTAAGAAACATTTTGAGATGCAAAGAAGTGATGGGCGTATATATGCATGTGCGTATGCGTATATATGCATTTTTTATATGTAAACACTTATAAAGGAAAAAAAATATTTCCCCAACAATGAAGCTTTTGGTTCATTTCATGGCCCATATCATTTAAAACACACACTGACATTTTTATGTAAATACCTTTATTAATTTTTGAGATACCATGTTAGCGATGAAGAATTTTTATGAAAATGAAAGTTTTGAGAAAATGGAAGCTAAAGACAAATTTTAGCTGAAAGAATATGGGACCCCTGGATGATAGGCCAGTCTTTCCATTTCCTAGAAAAGGTAAACTGTTTCGGAAAGAGGAAAGTCTGAACGACAAGAAATAACAATAAAAAAACATTCGCCAATGGGGTCGATAAGCAGCGTTTTTAACATACTCGGATGCTTTAATGTAATTTGATTTCATTTATTCGCATTTCTAATCTCTTCTTTTCTTGCGTTTTATCTAATACTATAATACGAGGAATGGTTGCCAAGTCGAAAATGGCCCCAGAATTAATAAACTCAGGTAAACTTGGGGGTCTGGGATTTTTTTGCAACGAGGAATCGATTGGCGCCGGTTTTGAAGCGCTACGGTCGAGCAGTTCAGAGTTACAGATAGGATATTTTCAAACCTTATTAGTTCGCCATAAGGGATACTTATATTTTCAAGCGGTAACGTGCTGCCATCTATAGCCAATATGGAGAACTAATAAAGTTTTATGTTTATGCTGTTATAGGTTTATAATATGTTTCTTATGTATGTATATATGTTTGATTTTTCTAAATAAATTTGTCAAAAATATTGAACTTCAACACACTCCAATCTTTACCTTTACTTTACCTTTGTATAGAATAGTTCCTTTTCCAAACTCTAACTTTGTATAGAATAGTTCCCTTTCCAAACTCTAACTTTGTATAGAATAGTTCCCTTTCCAGACTCTAACTTTGTTTAGAATAGTTTACAATGGTGCACTTTAACCGGTTATCTTTTCACCAATGGTTTCACAAATTTTCTTATGGCATGTATTGTTTTGATAAATCACAATTGAAAATTTAAATTTTCGAGTTAGCCTCGATACCTGTTTTCTCCGAGCGGAGCTCGGTCACCCGCTGTTATAACTAATCTTCGTTTTTTTAACAAATGGTAAATTTAAATATTTTTGGAATTGAGATTGCTTTAAAAATAGAATAGCTTCTGAGATGAAATTTATTCTTTTCTTTTTTTTCATGAGAGAACATGGCATTTTTTTCGGTAAAGGGTTTCTGTTTTTGGCTGTAAAATGAGTAGACGAAAAATAAAAATTACAGTTTGTTGGAACTCATAAAATGTAGGAATTTTTTCTGATCGCGATTGTAAATAAGAGAAAATATTGTAACTCTAGAACGTTTCAAATTAGTTTCTGATTCAAAACCATCTGAGGGTTGTTTTATTAAAAAATATATGTGCGGAATGATTTTAGTGCGAAATTCAATCCCCTTTTTCAAGATGATTTTGATGTTTTAATTTATCATGTCATTACATAGAAGGACTATAGGCTTAAACTTTATATTTTTCTCAGAAATTTCATATTGTCAAATAAAAGAGTTCTCACGCATTAATTTGAAATTTGCAACAGCAGATTTCGACTTTTTACCTTTAATCATTTTACTAACTAATAATCATTTAACAATTCAATGAGTTTAGTTATAATTGGAGATAAATTAAAACATTCAATGAAAAATTTGTCTGGAATTTCAGCACTAAAAGATTTCAGCACTTTCAACACTAAAGGATTAACACATAATTATCTTGAAATACCAAGGATAATAATATGCGATCAATTTTTCTATTTCTTAAGATATGTTATATTTTCAAATAGTGTTTTTCGTATTTATAGTGTTTCTAATCAAGAATACATCTAAAAATCATAAATAGTATTTAAAAAAATCCAATTTTTCAAAAATTTTCCTTCGAACGTGGTCGAATACCTTAAGCTAGTTGGTTTGGTTTTCTTAAACAAAACGGACATAGAGTGCTTAAGAAATAACTTATAACCAATCCTAATCAATTTTGTTTTGTTGGGTTCAGCAAAATAAATGGCCAGCTTTTAAACGTCAAATGTGTACATTTCTTAAAATAGCCTGGTTAGTTGTTCTTGAGAAACAGAAAATTGGGTGCCGTTTAAATGGATTTTCCGAAAAAAATTTGATTTTATGATTTAGTCTCTTAGAAAGTGAATTTAATGATTATGAAAGATCTATCAATTTCTGGATTTTTTTTTCAAACTCGCGGTAAAAAAATTTTAATAGCTTGTTTCAACACTGTCCATTACCATAATTCCCAATTACAAAGTCGCATATATGTCATCTAACTGACTTCCAACGAAACTAAATTATAACGGATATCGCTGTATTATAATTATAACATATATCTGTGTATATTATAAATTATAACATACATATATCGTTATGCCAATTATAACATTATTATTTAGGTACATATATAAGTCATCTTACTGACCTCCAACCTACACGAATGCACATGGATGCACCACAAAAAACTTAATGACTGAATTGCAAAACACGGGAACTGCGGTTGAGTTCCAATGATCATCACTGGCCACGTTACAACCATCCCAGTAGGAAGTACGTCCCGTCATCGATCCGAGAAGCCCACCTATTATTATGCCCACTGGGTTGGCGAGATCCAACCACCATACCGGAAGCATCTCATCCTCATAGGTGCTCCCCAGGAGTCAAGGGACATATATAAAATTAACAAAATATACAAGACATGGTAAAAGGTTTCTCGTTTAATGTACCTCGAATCAGTTATAGTTTTTATCGTAATTATCCTAATCAAAATTTATTCGTTCAATATATATCATTCCGATCAATCCTACAACCAGTTTCAACGTAGAAAAACGTCCCAACGAATCTTTTCATAACAGTGCTAACGTATAAAATCGTTCTTCGATAATTTCCCTAAAACAGGCTGACACACAGAAAATGGTATTATGAAAAATTATTCTAAGAACAGTCCTGACGTTAAAAACCATCATTGTTTCCAGCTTGTTACGTTATGAGCAATTTTACGAAGATTAAAATGATGGGTAGTTGACAATCAATGGGTGAAAAATGGAAAAAATATCTATTCTGATACGAAACACTGGTCTGACAAAATTTGAGGCTTGTTTTTTTTTAACAATTATAAAGTCCTGGTTTGAAATTCTAAGAAAAATGTGGTCCCCTTCAGTGTCAGAGGATGTGGACATATGTGTTTGAAGGGGTTTGGGTATAAATTGATACATATCCCTTCTGAGTTATAAACAAATAGTCTTAAACTATGTCCAGAACTCTTAACACACGATACCAGATTTGCGTGGAATTAATCTCTAAGAATCCCCCTTTCACCCTTACTTTACTAACTTAATAATATAATATACATGATCCTCTTATAATATAAAGAATTTTTTTTATTTAAAATGAGAATATTATTTATATCGAACGATTTTGAGGTAATGTAAAGAAAAAAAATATAAAAAAATTACAGTATCTCCCAAACGATTTTTATAGGCAATCGAAATATTTTTACCATTTATTATTAATAATTTTTTTAAAAAAATATTAAAAATTTGCTAAACGTTATTAATTAACATATGAAAGCAAATGAATAAAATAAATTAAAATATCTGTAACATTTTCAATCCACTTTAAACGACAATCTGACTTTAATGATAAAAAAATATATCCCTCCCATAGTTTTTCGTAAAATATTAATAATTTATTATTATGCAACAGAATCATTCTTAAAACCTTTCTCATGCTTTATATTACTTGTGAAAAGCTTTAAAAATGATTCTGTCGTCTAATAATAAATAATTAATAATGAAAAATAATAAAGGAAAAGTGCAAAAGAAATCTATTAAGATTTCTATAGTGCATAAATTATGAATTTTTCAATTTCATTTTTATTCATGCATACTCATAGGCACATTCTACTGAATAAGAAAAAAATATTCCGCTTAGATGGATGTAGCATTTCCCCTGAAAGCTGAGTAAGGGGTTATAGAATCAAAGAATAGTTCCCTTTATTGATCCTTCCATTTTGTTTCGGGAGTCAAAAAAATAATAAGAACCGAGTCGACGTTTTCAGCACTCTTTGTGATTTCACTCAGTTTCGCGTTTTGCTTCAAAAATCTCCCATCAGAACGCAGCAGGTGAAAGAGACACTTTTGGATTTTGATTTTGTTGATTTTCCTTTTTTTTTTCTCTGAATGAAAAACAAAATCAGATACGTTGACATCTTATCTTTTGATCCCCATTGTTTGGGAAAAGGAATCGAAATGGGTTGCATTTCTTCCCATTTTTCTAAAGAAAAGAGTTTTCGAAAGATCCTGCGAAGTAGAGTTTGAGAATTCGAACAGAATGACTGCGAAGGAGGAAAAGAATAATGGAATACAAAAAATAGACGTTTTTCAATGTGCGCATTCTATTAAAAGAACCCTGTGTGCTCGGATATTCAGATCATTCCATCCCACCCGGTTGTATTGGGAATGTTAACAATAGGAAGACCTCGTTCAGACAGACAGTCTTTGTTCACAATCAAAACAGATTCATAGTAGATGATGACATCGTATTGGTAAGAAAAAATCAAATAGAATTCGCATTCATTGACATTTAAAAAATGAAATCTTCAATAGTGGCTAGGGAACTTGGATTCTCTCAGATTTCATCATATTGTGCAAACGAAACACTTATATAGCATACACTAGTCTACCAGAACTATATCAGAGCTATTTTACTGGTGTATATTATACACTAGACCAGGGATGGGCAAACTTTTTCGATCGCGAGCCAAAAATCGAAAAAATAACGTTTGGCGGGCCAAGATGAATTTTTCTAAAATTTTAAAAACAATATACAAATATTACAATTTAATATATTAATGAGATGAATGAAATTGCGATTTCATGTTTAGAAGTTCCTTATATTGAGGTTCGAAGTGAGATGTACTGATTCTAAGGAACAAGACTAAAGGCTCATCTGTCAGTCTACTTCTTAAAAAATTCTTTCTAAGGTTCATAATTGAAAACACTTGTTCACATATATAAGATGAAGCAAACACAGCACTGATTTTCTGGGCATGAGATATTAAATTTGGGAAACTGACTTTCAATAATGATTTGTAAAACTCTAACTTTGGCTTATTTAGAAACAATTGCTTGAGATGATTGTTAAATTGCAAATCAATTAATTCAACTGCAAATCTGACCTCACTGCTTCACAATTTGCGTTGAATGGTATGGTAAAAATATCCAATTCTGCTTGAATAGCACTGAAATCTTGAAATCTGCGTTCGAACTCAAAATGCAGTTTTTTCAAGCTATCTTCATAATTCTTAAGGTTCTTTTCATTTACTGAAGGTATTGAATTTAACCTCGGGAAATGAGATAAGTCGTTCTTACCTAGCTGCTCAGTAAACATATTGTTTAGTTTAAAAGCTTTGATATGTGACCAAATATCGTCGATAAATTGATTTTTCCCTTGCATCTTGACATTCAAGTTGTTCATATGACAAAGAAGATCTGTGAAAAATGCAAAGTCTGAAAGCCATTTTGTATCTTCTAACATTTCGCACTCCGCAGAACACTGTTTCTCATGGAAGAACGACACAATGTCGTCTTTCAGCTGCCAAACTCGCTCGAAAACACATCCTGCACTAAGCCACCTTATTTTCGTGTAATACAGTACATCAGAGTATTAAGATTGCACTGACTGAAGAAAATCTCGAAATTGCCTGTGAGTAAGACCACGAGATCGAATAGTATTTACAAGCTTCATGACTGTATCAAGCACGGGTTTCATATTCAATGCAGATTTACACAGAGCATCTTGATGTATAACAGCTCTTTGAAAAAAAGGAAGAAAAAATATAATATTTAAACAAAGTAGAATAGGAGATGGATATATAATATATGAATATTTTAATTTGCCTCTGACCGACAAATTAAAATTCTATCCTCGGGCCGGATAGAGCCTTCCGGCGGGCCGGAGTTGGCCCGCGGGCCGTAGTTTCCCCATCCCTGCACTAGACTATTAGAGCTATTTTACTGGTGCATATTATACACTAGTCTATCAGAGCTATTTTATTGGTGCATATTATACACTAGTCTATCAGAGCTATTTTACTGGTGTATATTATACACTAGTCTATCAGAACTATTTTACTCGTGTATATTACACACTAGTCTATCAGAACTATTTTACTGGTGTATAGTATACACCAGTCTATCATATCTATTATACTAGTGTGTAATATACACCAGTAAAATCCTAACACTTTGAAAAACTCACGATTTCTTCATGAAACTGATAAAGAAGGCATTACAACACATAATTTCCAATTTTCAACTTTAAGCTGTAAATACTAAATATTCCTTTATAATTAGGTCTGTAGGGAGAGTGTGAACAAATAGTAGGAATTGAAAAAAGAAGATTCTGAACAGTGTCATCTACTGAAATAGCATTGAAAAGTCGCCAAAGTAGTTGAAAATCGGTGTTTTATCAGTACATGACTTTAAAATCAACTTCAAAGAGGATAGCTTATGAATAGAAGAAATAATTTCTTTCGTAGATTTGTTTATTATGCTATAGTTTGCATTATTCATTCCATTAAAATATAAAAATGGCTTTTAAAACTAATTTCAATTAATATTAATAATATATTTCTTTAAATACCAAGTTGATTCATTATAAATTTTATTCTACAATATAACAGTACAATTTCTTTCAATTCATTTTAAATTCAATTTAACTTCGGTAAACAGATAACTCCAAACAATAACACTAAACATAACCGAGCTTTCAATTTTATTAAATTGCATTATGAATAAATGAAAAATAGATGTTTCAAATGATGAATAAAATATTTCCCATAAAGAATTGAATGTCATAAGAACCCTGTAATGCAATAGAATAAAGAATCTCCCTAAATCCTGTAAAGGAAAACAATTTAAAAGGGGAGATTTCAAAGCCCCGTCTAAAATTAAATAAAATATGCAATTATGAAATGAATAGAAATCTTTAAGCTTTCATCTTCTAAGCAATGTATCGACAAAAAATAATAAAAGAAGGATATGAAATTGAATCACATTTCGTTGAATTCCACTTAATATAAATTCCTTCTTATTTAGTTACAGTTTTCATTTGCATAAAGAAAAGATATTGGGAAAATAAAATGCTGGAGAATGCGTGAAAAATACATAAAAAATGTTCAATGCAATCGATATTGGTTTTATTTCATTTGATATCGACCAAAAGAATGTATCTTATCTGTTAAAATTGCTGTTTTCTATAGATTGATTTAATGATAAACAATGAGCTAAACAAAGCTTCAAAAAATACTTTTATTTCTTGGGGTTTTTAGTTCTTTCATATAAAAGTCATGTTGAAAAAAGAAATATCTATAATCCGATGAAACAGTTCAATTAAAATGAAACAATTGAATAATCGATCTGTTTGGTTCTTAAATATTTCAATTTTCGAAATATATAACTGGAAATTTTCAACAGCTTATATAGACTCTTGAAAATTCCTATAATTTAATTATTTATCAACTGTTTCTTTGGAATTTTAAATTATTTGTTATTTATTTCTATAATAAAGGGGAAATTCTCATTTGTAAACACATTTATATTTTCTTACAGTATTCTTTTCTACAATTTTGGGATTAAAAAACCTTTGATATATTGAACAGAAACCCTTTTAATTCTATAACTTATTATATATCACGAAGGAGAGTAAAAGGCTTAACATCATCTATACTTATAATAAAGCTCAATGTGTGTGTGTGTGTATGTGCGCGTCTGTGTGTGTGTGTTGGCGCTCTACAGGCCAGACCGTTGGACCTACAGCTACCAAATTTGGTACATGTATACCTTGGAGGTCCGGAATGTGCACCACGGAGCCCTTTTTTCGAATTTTTAATTAGAATTTGAGTTAATTAAAATTTAAGCGAAATTTCGACGTTTTTACGCAATAACTTCCGAAAGTATTATCGCACAAACATGATTTTTACAACAGTTTAAAGATTAAAAAACTAGCCTTCTAATGGTATCAGTGTTTTAATGTAAAACTCAAGCTTCTATTTTTAACGAATTTTTAAAGAAATATTTTAACTATGTTTTTTAAACACGTGACTAGATAAAATAAAAGAATGCCGGAAGTACAAATAAAAAAAATTTTCATCTCAAAATAAATCTACAGAAATGCAACTTTCAGCACGTGACTGGATAAAATAAAAGAAATATAAAATGTTATATTTTCTTTGAAAAATAAATGCAAAGCAAAGGATTCTATAATCGTTTGCAATATCAATATCATTAACTCAATAAATCTTCTTTATTTACGGTAAACCTGGTTGAATTTAGACAGGATATGCATTGAAATCTCCACTTGATGGCATATTTCTTTAATCGTTTGCAGTATCTGTATCATTAATTTAAAACTTGTTTTCCCTTTCTCGCTTTCTTTAAAAAAACATATTTAATATTTTGACAACATCACCGAAATTATTCTTTTAATATTTTGGAAGCATAACCGATGATTAAAACTGACTGATTTATAAAATTAAAGAATATTATTAGGAAAAGATGTACTTTTAGAACTTTCCGTCCATCATCTTAAAGAAAATATTAATTTCCGGTCAATCAATGCCCGGAATTACTTCAAGGCTAATGAATATGTGATTTAATTGAAAATTTTGGAACGCTTTACTCATGGCGAACCAGCTGGTCGCCAAAGGCGGCTAGTTTATTATAAATTAGATATAAAATGATGCACACATTTGCGTTTGTCACTTGATTGTGAAGTCTTGTGTTAGGAAACAGCCCTTTTCATCTAATAAGCTTTACTGCACAGTTTTTAGTAATAGTTTTGATTACTGTAATTCAAAACTTTTATTGTGATTTAATAACTAGTAAACTATTATACAATTTATTTATAATACTACCATACTGAATAATTATGCTTCGTGAAATTGCATTCAGTAAATTATTTTTAAAAACTACAGTTTTAATTGGTTAATTGCATTAATAAATTTTTTAATGTCTTTATTGATTAGGTTCTACCAAAATAATTATTGCAAAAGAAATTCCAAAATGAATAATTTTAGAATGATTTTTTTTTCCATTTTCAGAAAGAAAACAAATAACCTTTGATTTTTTCAGTGTAGTATTTGAAAAAGCTTTCTGAATTTTAAAAAAATTATAGCAACCAGCGGCTGACCGAGCTCCGCTCGGAGAAAACAGGTATCGAAGCTAACTCGAAGATTTAAATTTTCAATTGTGATTTATCAAAACAATACAGGCCATAAGAAAATTTGTGAAACCATTGGTGAAAAGATAACCGGTTAAAGTGCACCCTTGTAAACTATTCTAAACAAAGTTAGAGTTTGGAAGGGGAACTATTTTATACAAAGGTAAAGTAAAGGTAAAGATTGATGTGTGTTGAAGTTCAATATTTTTGACAAATTTATTAAGAAAAACCAAACATATATACATACATAAGAAACATATTATAAACCTATAACAGCATAAACATGAAACTTTATTAGTTTGCCATATTGGATATAGATGGCAGCTTGTTACCGCTTGAAAATTTAAGTAGCCATTATGGCGAACTAATAAAGTTTGAAAATATCCTATCTGCAACTCCGGACTGCTCGACCGTAGCGCTTCAAAACCGGCGCCAATCGATTTCTCGTGGCCAAAAACCCCAGACCCCCAAGTTTACCGGAGTTTATTAATTCTGGGGCGATTTTCGACTTGGCAACCATTCCTCGTATTATAGTATAAGATTTTAATACCGTCGCTTTGTAAATCAGTCTTCTATTGAAATGTGAAGCCTAGTTCTCATATACCGTTTACGAACTCAGAAGATTTCTGCATGTGCATTTCAGTGTTAAGTTATTATTATTCAGTGTTAGGTTATTATTATTCCAGTTATTATTCAGTGTTAAGTTATTATTATTCAAATCATTATTCAGTGTCGAGTTATTATTATTCGTTATTATTCAGTGTTAAGTTATTATTATTGACTATACAATGACTAGATATAATTTGTAAAGGAGCTTATCTTTCTGTTTGGACACAAAAACAGCATTTGACAGTCCTCTGCTATCAGCCAAATTATTAAAAAGTTTAAACGATGTATTTATTTTCCCACTAAGACATATTTATTACAAACCAGCTGGTACTCGGCGCGTTGCTGCCGCCGAAAAAATAATATTAAGTTCAATCAATCTATCATTTGGCAATGTTTCATCGAAATGGAATGAACGGTTCGACAGTTCATAAAATACGAACAAACAAACATTCTTTTGCTATATATTAGATTTGTGTATTCTGTTAGAATTTTAAAACTGGGTGTTCTTTCAGAATGGAAATAAACTATTTATTGTATCTCGTTTGTATTCGTTTAATATTCCTTCAGAATTCTCAAATTTAATTTTAGAAAATGCGATTAAAATATTTTCTTTTAAAATGGAATAAGAATAGAAAATATATTTATACCGTTATAATTAAAATCGTTAATATAGTTGAAAAGATAATTTTTGAAAATGAAGATGGTGCAAAATTATTTGTACTACAATATTTTTGGAAGTTACTGCAAAAAACGCTAGCATTTAATTAAATTTTTAAAAAAACTTTCTTGCAAAATATGTAATAAAGTACTTACCTCTGAGAACAGGTCAATATTTCGTAATACTGCTACAAAATATTAACCTTTAATTTTGGATTTAGCATTTCTACAGAATCCATAGTCTCCTCGGCAAGTTGTTTGGCGATGAATCCTTGGTCAATAGATGCTGCTGAGATTCGAATGTTTAAAATTTTTTTAGATAACTGTAATATGCCTACAGCCATCCCATTGGTGTAAACAATAGGCTGACCAAGTTTCATCGTTATCCCATGAACGGTTTAGGAAAGCATAAGTGACATACAGACAAACATTATTTTTTCATTTATATAGAAAATACACAAACCTTAAACTACTCAATAATATAAAAATAATAATACCCTGAACATGAATTAATATTATAAAATAGAAACGACATTAAATACACATCTAAAGTAAATATTAAGAAAAATCACTTTAAAGATATTCTAAGTGTAAGCAAACTGAAACAGAATGTTAGAACATGGATTCCAATGATTCTAATGTCAGCCTTTCTAGGCTTAGAATTCAATTCACTATTGAAGCTCAAACTCTTTTGATACATTATGCAAATCTATGAACACAGAACCCCTTCTGCTGGACATTGGGATGCATTCAGGAAGCTAGCCATTCAATTACCTTCAATGGACTGAAAGCTGAATGCAATAACAAGCTTTCCTCTGAACATTAAGCCACAGTGCATCGGACAGGCTCTTAAAGATTTAATTACGGACATTAACTTGTAAACGAAATGCAGGGCGATCGATCTCCGACCTTAAGCAAGCGTTATCGCGTGAATTGACTTTGGAGGGATTAAATCCGCATTCGATTAACATAGAGCATGCCATGTCAAAATGTGGCTTGATTAAAGCAGTGATAATATGCAGATTTCAGCACTGGTTAAAAATGGATTAAAGATGCATTTCAATTCTTAACTCCGTTTCAAGCATAGAATAATTTCAAATATTAAATTCTAGAAATTTAAAGTAGAACTGTGGATTGTATTGCTGTAGCAATATGATAAGCCTCACTTACAAAATTTTAAGTACGAAATTCTTTAGTATTACAGATCGAAAGAGAACCAAAATTACTTTTATGGTTAATTTACACTTTTATAGAAGTATAAAGTATGAAGGATCATTAGAACTTTCCTTAGAACCTTTATTCTTTTATGAAACGCTTAAGGTATCCAACTACATTAGAAGAATTTTTTATTTGAAAAATTCGATTTTTTAGAAACTATTTATGGTGTTTAGATGTATTGTCAATAATAAACACTATAAATACAAAAACAATTATTTGAAAATATAATCTATTTTGAGAAATGGCAAAACTTGTAGTAAATTTGAATGAAATTGAACCAAAATGGTAACCACTCGACAGAAAATGGTAAGTCAGCAATCCTATTTTTCTTTGCACATAAGTTATAAAATATGATGATGAATGAAATGAATCAAAATCTTAAAAAAAAAAAAAATTGGGATGCAAAGAAGTGATGGATAAAAACATGCGCATTTATGCATTTTTTTCAATAAATTCTCAACTTAATTTTTCTAAAAGCACCTATAAATGAAAAAGTATTTGAACAAAAATAAAATTTTGGTTCATTTCATTGCTCTTATCATTTAAAATGCACGTTAAAAATTTTATGTAATTACCTCTACTAGTTTCGGGGATATCTTAATAACGATGAAGAATTTTTATGAAGTTTTGAGAAAATAGAAGTGAAAGACAAATTTTAGTTGAAAAATCTGTGACCCTATATGATAGGCCAGACTTTTCTTTTCAAAGAAAAGATAAAATGTTTTGGAAAGAGGAAAGTCTAAACTACAAGAAAATAATTAAAAAAAATTGCTAATGTGGTTGATAACCAGTTTTTCAAACGTAGTCGGATAACTTAAATGCACACATTTATAATCCTGTGTCATACGTTGCATTAGTAGAAAGCTACAAATTAGTAGCGAAAAGTAATTCTACTTCAAGTTCGTTATTATAAGAATATCCTGAAAACAATAGCTTCCAGGATACTCAACAATGCATACAATATATTGTATGCATTGTAAAATCCAATTAATATAATTCATTTACTTAATTTTACATTTATACTCTAATATTTATAGCATATTTGCAGTTTCTCTGTAAAACATTTACAATTTGGGTGGTTATAAAATGTACCAAAAATTCGTTAAAAAAATAAGCATATGTTGCGTATGACAAGAATTTGATAATTAAACTACAAAAAAAGTTCAAATACATGAAATAATACCCTCATGATTCTTTGTTGCACGAAAATAATTAATTAAAAGCAAGAAACCAAACGATAAATTAGTACCTCCATCGGATGACGTCACTTTACAAAAATGCCGAACACAAAGCATTGGATGTTTAAATTCTACTAATAGCTATTAGGTATTCATCTTTTAAGTTTTCATTTCTTTTTAGCTGTAACGCTGTTAGAAATTTAAATTTTAAGGAGTTGTAATTAAAACCGTCTCTGAAATCGTTGTTGTTGAATGTCTTTTTATATAGCATTCTTTTTTTTTAGTTCTAAAGTTGCCGTTTTTAGATGCCTAAATTCTTCCAATGCCCAGTATAGAAAGTGAGAAAAGCAAATCGGTTGGGTCTGTCTAACGCCACTTGATCCTACCAAGCTCGAATGAGCAGAGCTCTTTCGAATGAAGGCAGATGTGTGCACTTTTCGTTGTGAACGAGCACCGTTCAGGTGAAAAGATCACTCTGCTCGAACACACAATCCTTTTGAGGAGGAGGTCAAACTCATCCATCCATCAGCAAGAAAGAATTGAGATCCCAATCAGAGAGCGACTCATCCTTGATTCAGTACCCCTAGAGGTATCATTTGTTATAGAAGGACTTTGCAGTCACGACCTATTGAACGTGCCATCAGCCAGCACGGTGGTCTTTTGCCGAGACGAGGACTGAACTCGTTATCTTTCGGTGACGAGACTTAAGCTCTACCAACCAAGGCCCCAGGCAGATATGAAATAGTAATAATAGTTTTTGCAAGAAAAGATTTGCTATTAAATTAAAATTTGTGAATTCAAAGAATTTGATAATTTTGTATGAGAATTCATATCTGAGAAATGGCATTTGTTTATCTCAATGCACTAAACCTCTTTGAAATATATTTGTGGAGAGCAGCATGGATTTTGCCATCTCGTTACTCCAATCTTTTCCACTCTACTAGAAGTACGCCAGTCATTTTATCTATTTATTAAGAATCACTTGGAAAATTATTAACTCTATGTAATATAGTGCTACTGCAGCGGTGGACGTCGAAACCACAAAAAAATCATCAATCATCAATGGTCATCAATTCTTTTCACATAAAATAATAATGCGCTAAAACCTCTTATCCCTAATTTCCCTCTTATCCCTCACTTTGAACCTCTTATCCC
>JAPMOQ010061908.1:221557-234330 GCA_026543055.1 Argiope trifasciata
AGAAAAAGTTTAAACAAACACTTTAATCGAACTCAAAAATATATTGGAATCTTTTTCAATACAAAAAAAACCCTTACAAAAATAATGTTCATGTCTTCGTAAGTAGTTATTTTACAAAAATGGTCTCAATGTTAAGATGCAACAAATTACCTTTTTAATGATATTAATTTCCTTTTCGTAAAATATTTCCCTTGATTTTAATATTTTTAATTCGACAATAATGATTGATATAATGTTTATAAGAAAGTTTTTAAATGCTGTGATGAAATTCCAACTCATTTATCAAAAGATTCTTCAACCATTCTCAACTCCATTGTGAAATTTTCAATTCCACTTTTATTTCATGATGTATACATTTTTTAAATTCGCAGTAAGCTGTTTTAGTTAAATCATGTTTCCGAGTCGTATTAAATAAAAGATGAAATGTGGTTTTAAAAAAATTCATTTCGTGCATTATTTAACAAATAAAATGTTCTGGAAAATAAACTGGTTTCCAATTTCAGCTAGTATATATTTTTTTTGTATTTATACTTTAAAAAGCAAAACATTTTCTTTAATCTTTCAAAATGTTAAGAAAAAATAACTTTGCTCTAAAAAAATATAAATTTATAAAAAGTTATTTTTTTATTCCATTAAAAATTTTTTCAAGAAACATTCACTAATAAAAATTTTCTAAAAAATATTTAATCAAGTACTTTTTTTACGAATATATATTTCCAAGCCAATCGAATGAAATATATCTTTCTGTTCCATTTAAATTAACATGACAATCTCCAAAAACACATGAATAAAATAAAACTTGCAAAAAAAAATTATATTACTTAATCATCCGGATGGCTGCAAAATTTCTTTTCCATAAATAATTCCAACCAATAAAAAAGTCATTTTCCAATGCATAAAGACAAAACGTATTTGAATATTAAATATCCAGAAATTTTTTACGGACTTTGTCATCATCAATAATGAAAGATTTATTTTTTATTAAACACAGGAAAAGGATAAAATACCGTATCTGGAAAGATTTAATTTTTTTTTTCTGTTTCTACTGCTTAAGCCACGAATAAGCAGACGACTTTCGCAATCATAAATATTCATCAGACACATTACTTTAAAATCAATAATCATTTACTTCCTGAGCGGCTGTCTGCAGTATTTTTTTACTGGGTTTGTGAAAGTCAATAAAATATGGACTTTGATTGCAAGTTTATTTAAAAAATGGATATTTTCTCCGAACCGTTGTATAAGTTAAAAAGGGAAGCGCTTGAAACAGTTCGTTTGAAAGAGGTAAAATGTTTAATTGCGATTGCGGTTAGGATTTTGAAAGAGACGGTACTTTTGATTTATTAATAAGAATATTTCCTTGCTTTTTTTTATTTTTCTCTTTCAGTACATTTTATAAAATTCCTTTATTTTCAATTAATCGAACTTTAAATAACGTTCTCATTCATACAACTCTAATTAATCAGTCTATAGTTCATAGTTAATTATGAACCTTTTACCGAATATTGAAAAAGTAAAAAAAAACATTTATAATTAACGGGGTGATCCTACAAAGTTAATTGACCCTACAAGATGTCATAATAGGCATTTCATTTTGCTGATCGATATAGCGAATGGGCAGGTCACCTCCATTCCGATGAAGGAACGGTTATTAATTTTAGTTTCTACAAATGCTGACGGAACATTCAATTTAACTTGAACGCTTAATTAGGGACAGTCACTGCTGTTTTTGTTTTATAATATTTTATAATTTATTATTGCATGATGTTCTCATTATAATGTACTCAGAATAATATAATTAATCAAAGATTTTAAAAATATGTTGCTAGTATTATCATTATAAAACTTTTAAAATATGTAAAGTTTATATTGAAATTCTAACGATGTATTCATTTATTTTTAATACTAAAGTGCAATATATTACGTTTTTTATATATTCCACTTCCTAGAGGAATGGTTCAGATGTTAATTTATTGGAATTTGAGCAATATAGAACATGAAAAAAGAGAAATACAAGGGTTTTTATACTTTTAAACACAACTCTCCAAACAAAATTTATAAATGTAAAATTAAAGGGGCTTTAAAACTTTTGTATTACATTCCAACAATCAAAGGTCATGAGTTCTATCCTCGTCTCGGTCAAAGACTGCCGTGTTAGCTGATGGCAGTTGGGGCTCGGCAACAGCAACGTCGTGATGTTTCGGAGTTCCGCGATGTGACAAAGTGGTCACGAGCTCCTCCACATCATAATTTTGAATAGAACTTTAATTTGTGAGATTTGGGGGAAAGTTAAACTTAAATTGATTTAATTTAGACGAGCGCATAAATGCTCTAACGTCATGATGAAAAATCATGTTGGCTGTAATTAATAGATTAGAATAAATAAAGTTTATTTTGGGGTAACGGGAAAATTAATGGATTTGCGTTGCACGTGCCTTAAAACTTTGAGGACTGACTAAAAAATTTTGAGGTTAAATTGACAGAAGGTTTTAACGCGTGTAGCTCAACGTAGCTAACTGGTCTAAACAGTAAATAATTTTGAAAATTAAGTGAGCAGCCAGATTGGCAACAGAGTTATTGTGATTTCAGCTTTTTAACAGATGGAAAGTTGACAAAGACATTGTCAATGACAGCTCAAGGTCTTTTTCTAGAGCTGGGCACAGTTCGATCATAAACTGGCAGTTGAAGTAACTCGTTGCTAATCTGGGGCAATTTTTCGAAGAACTTGATTGATGTTCTTTTGATAAAGTCCGAAATAAGTTCAATTTGGAGGTCGTCATGTATAATTTTGGACCTGACGTACCAGGGAGCGTTGATCATTCTCCTCAGTTGACGGTTTTGGAAAACTTGCAACTTCTTAATGTTAGTTACTGTTGTGGACCCCCAGATTTGAGAGCCGTACATCAGCATTGGTCTTAAAATGGCTTTGTAGAGCAGAAGCTTGAGCCTAATCGACAGCTTGCTCCGGGGAGAAATTAAGCTATTGAGTTTAACACTCATACCAGTAACTTTACCAAGGGCTGCTTTAATATGGCTATTAAAGCTTAATTTAGCGTCTAGAATCAACCCTAAGTATTTGCTCGTCCTCCGAATTCCCATAACATCTGGGGCTAGCGAGTCGGTCTCTGATTTGGAACTAAATTCTGACTTGCGTATGGATAAATGAGTTCGACCACGCCCTAAAAAGGTGTTGTGTGTCCGAGCCAAGTCGTCCTTTCACCTGAACGGTGCTAGTTCACAACGAAAGGTGTACACTTCTGCCTTCATTCGAAAGAGCTCCGCTCATTCGGGCTTGGTATGAGCAAGTGGCATGAGACCCACCACCACTATTTGGTGACAGAGCACCTATATGTTCCACATGGCGCACAGGTTTTATAGTTCATCACATTTGGATCGAGTGCCTGGCGTTTAATATTCTTCGAAACCAGTTTTTTTTTCACTCGTTCATCCTTAACTCTCCCTGATTTATTGGAAGAGAATCGCCATCCAAACATTTTTAAATTTTTATACGCTCTTAAATTTTCACCTTGTATTTATATTCTTCAAGTGCTTTAACTTCTTAAATTTTTTGCATTGTAAATACATAATCACGTGCTACTGTTTCCAGTGTTTTTTTAACTATTTTATCCAGCTTTTAAAAAACTTTTCATTTATTTAAAGATCTTTCAACCCTTTATTTACCAAAATATGTTGACATCCGTTTTTTAACCTCATTTCTGCACCCGTCGTTTAGTTTCCTCTGCAGAACAATCCCAGGGAACCCAAGAATCAACAGAAATATCTTAATTACTTTAATAATTAATAAAATATTTTTAATTCTTACTTTTAGCTTATGTTAACTTCACGTTATGTGGGTTACATTCTCAGTGCTCTTTAGAATACCATCAACAAAAATAGTCTTACAGCAAAGATATAAGCTGAATTTAAATGGCGCTGACAGGTACCTTCAGTAAATAAAGGGTTGACCTCTTTTCAACTGCATGCGTCGTGCGAGCAGATTTGCCCTGGACATTAACACAATTAATTTAGACTTCATCTCACATCGAAACGAGCCTACTCCATGATATCAAAAAAAAAGGTTTGATTAAAACAAAATACACTTTCTTTTCCAGAACACCACTGCCTTTTTATTTTATTCGTTTCGATTTCAGAATTCGTTTTCACAAATATTGTTTAAAAACAGAATAACTAAGAGATAACAGAAGAAAATGATTCATTCTTTCAGAACAAATAGTTCTTATTGCTTCTAAAACAATACCACTTCTCTGAGTTCTGATGGAAGGCAAATTATTCACACAAAAAATACAACACTACTTAACAAATCAAATACACATGAAATAATCTAAACTTTAAAAGAAACAAAAATGGCTTTGCCACCACTTTTTAATATATAAATTTACAATAATAAATAATATTAATATTAAGTTAAAGAACAAAAATCGTTCCGCAGTGGAGATCCGCCACACATGGATGGCGCATTTTGGCCAAAGATGGCTCTTGTGCCAAAAAACACAAAACAACCAACCAATCTGAGAAGTTGAGAAATGTGGCTTGGTATTTTCTGGCCACGCTCTCTTCAGTTATTGTATTGAGATGACCGTATGCTCTCCACTGCCGAACGATTTTCGTTCCTTTATTTATTACTAGCCGCCTTTGGTGACCAGCTGGTTCGCCATGAGTAATGCGTTCTAAAATTTCCAATTAAATCATATATTTTTTAGACAAAATTTAAGAAATAGTTTAAGTTAAAAGATTCAATTGTTAGTAGTTAAAGAGTCGGTAACTTAATTCGGAAAAACTTTTTGAGTTTAATGCTCTAATAATTTATCGATTATGCTTCCAAAATATTAAAAATGTTTTTTTCAGTGATATTGCCAAAATGTTAAATATGTTTTCTAAAGAAAACGAAAAAGGGAAAAAAATATTGAATTAATGTTACAGATATTGCAAACGATTATAGAAATATGCCATTAAATCGGGATTTCAATGCATATCCTGTCTAAATTCAATCAGGTTTACAGTAAATAAAGATAATTTATGGAATTAATGATATAGATATTGCAAACGATTTCTTAGAATCCTTTGCCTTGCATTTATTTTTTTAGAAGATATCACATTTTATATTTATGTTATTTTATCCAGTCACGTGCTGAAAGTTTTAGATTTGCAATGATAGTTGTTTTTTTTATTTGAACTTCCGGCGTTGTTTTATTTTATTTTATCCAATCACGTGCTAAAAAAACATGGTTAAAATATTTCTTTAAAAATTCGTTAAAAATAGAAGCTTGAGTTATACATTAAAACTTTGATACCATTAGAAAACTAATTTGTTTATCTTTAAATTGATGTTAAAATTATGTTTGTCCGATAATAATTTCGGAAGTTATAGCGGAAAAACGTCGAAATTTCGCTTAAATTTTAATTAATTCAAATTCTAATTGAAAATTCAAAAAAAGGGCTCCAAGGTGCACATTCCCGACTTCCAAGGTATACATGTACCGAATTTGGTAGCTGTAGGTCCAACGGCCTGGCCTGTAGAGCGCCAACACACACACACACACACATTGAGCTTTATTATAAGTATAGATTATTATTTTTTATTATTTTAAATTTATATTTTAAAAAGTGGTGGCAACACCATTCTTTGTTTCTTTTACAGTTTAGATTATTTCATGTGTATTTAATTTGTTAAGTAGTACTGTATTTTTTTGGAAATAATTTGTCTTCAATCAGAATTCAGAGAAATGGTATTCGCTAAGAAGCAATAAGAACTATTTGTTTTGGAAGAATGAATCATTTTCTCCTGGTTATTCTTTTTTTAAAAACTTTTGTGAAAACGAATTATGAATTCTAAAAGAATAAAAGAAAAAGAGACAGTTGTGCTCTGGCTAAGAAGCTGTATGTTTGTTGTAATAAAACCTTTTTTCGATATCATGGAGCTGGCTAGTTTCGATGTGAGACGGAATCTAAATTAATTATGTTAATATATAATTAATTATGTTAATGTATAGGGCAAATCTGCCCGCACTACTTGCTATGCATAAGTAGATTATAGAATTCTTCTTTTTTAATTTTTTATTTACAACCAGATAAAGCTGATTTTTTTAAAAACAATTGTAAGAGCTATTTACTAAAAAGTAAATTCCGAGACCATCTAGGCCTTTCTAAATCAGTGATGCAATATTATATCTTATATACATTCGAAAATCAATATTAGCTCATCTAATCTGGGATTTATAATTGTTTTACTTCAAAAGAACTTAGTAAAAATTTAAGGTATCCGACTACATTCAGAAGAATTTTTTTGAAAAATTGGATTCTATAAAAACAATAGTTTTTAAATATATCGTCAATTATAATACAGAATACTATAAATACAACACAATTATTTAAAAAATATAATATATTTTGAGAAAAAGGAAAAATTGCGGTAAATTTTATTTAATTTTTACCAAAACGGTTAACACTCTTCACAAAATGGTAATCCAGCCATCCTATTTTTTCTTTGCCCACAAGTTATAGAATATAATGATGAAAGAAAGGAACCATAAACTCAGAAAGGTTTTGAGATGCCAAGAAGTTTTGGGTAAAAATATACGCACATATGCATTTTTTCCATATATTTGCAACAGTTATTCTAAAAACGCCTATAAATGTGAAAGCATTTCACCAAAATTCAAACTTTGGGTTCATTTCATTGGCCATATTATTTAAAACTTTCGCTAAACTTTTTATGTAAATACCAATGTTAGTTTTGAGATATCGTGTTAACGATGGAGAATTTTTGTGAATATTAAAGTTTTGAGAAAATGAAAGCTAAAGACAAATTTCAGCTGAAAAATTAGTGATGTGGATGATATGTCAGACCTTTCTTTTACCAGAAAAGATAAACTGTTTTGGAAAGAGGGAAATCTGAATTGCAAGAAATAACAATCAAAAAATATACGCCTATGTATTCGATAACTTGGGCTTTTAACTTAGTCGGATATCTTAAGCCCCAATTGTAAACAATAAATGCTTATATTTATCGCAAGCTCTTTGCGTGCATCCACACATATTTATTTAATCACTCGGAATGAGTGTAATTCGTTATTTTTCGGTAATTATGAAAGCCACCAAGGTAATTTACTGGTCATCCTATTAAACCAACGGAATTTATTGTCCCGTGAATGAGATATGAATCCTACGAAAAGATTTCTATTGAAATAGGACTGTGACACGCAAACCCGTCGTCATGAGGTAGCTTTATTCGTGGTGTAGTAGAAAAAAGGTCTATTAGAACACAGAATCCCTTGTATGTGGTAGGGAACCAAAAAAAGGACTACACAGGAGATTTCTTTCAGATCTCTGCTTTGTTACTTAGTGTTACCGATTTGATGGATTTTACCACTGATTGCTGGAAACTGATTAGCTTCTGATTTCCCGGAAGAATCTTTTTGGAAGATTCTTCCGGGAATCTTTTGGTATTATGTTTTTGTGTGAAAAAATAGGATTCTGTCAGTGGTTTTTTATGTTACACTAGCTGCTGAAGAAGAAAGAATTTTGGGAATATCGTTTGGAATTTGAGTTGGTTATCTTGTTTAATTAAGAATTATTGGAAGAAAGAAATTTATTTTCGAATAAAAGAAGAATAATTCGTATTTTATTCGGAAATGAATGAACTCATTGATGTCGAAAGATATATAAAGGAGAACCGAAATTAATATTCAATCTATTTCATTAACTTTATTCTATTTATTCTTTTTTATTAACTTTTTAACAAGACTATTTATTCTTCTTTATTACCTTTTTATGGTTGGAAGTGTTTTTTTTTTTTTGTTTTTCCATCATCAACCGAAACAAATAAGTGCCAGTAATAAGTATTCAAAATTTCATCGCAATCGGATGGGCGGTACGGCACCACACAAGAGACCTACATTCCTTTTTATTTATATAGATTTGTGTTGCAAACTAATAAGAACTTTTTAGCTATGGATTTTAAATCCATTTCAGATTATAAGAAAAATACTCTGTGATGAAAAAGATTCTGACTATATGGTATACATGACGTGTGATAAAAAAGTCTTATACTTTTATAAACTGTTTATCCCATCAGTATGTAAACTGAAGACAAAGAAATTTTAGGGTTCCTTCTCTCTTTCTGGCATTATATTCAGATGAAAGTTTCCTTATTCTAAAAATATCATTGAATGACGTCAGAAATCTACCTCTTGAATTGCTTCGTAGTCTCTAGTTTTATCTAATTAATATTTTTGAAATAATACTATGCCCTAGTAGTTTAGTTTCAGTTGTATTAACTTTCCGTTTTGAAGCAACAATAGACCTATTTTGGGTCCGACCTCGTCATTTTGAGCCACGGTCAGATGACGAAAACGACATCTGAGCTGGTACCTCCTTCTCAACACATCACACCAGCGGGAGGACGTTTAGCCTGACAGATTGAACGTGCAACAGACCCCCTTACACGACGATTCTTCCGTGGAACCGGGTCTCGAACCTGCAACCTTCCGGTTCCGAAGCCGAGACCTCACCACCAGGCCACCGTGGCCCCCAGGCCCTAGTAGTAGACAAATATTGTAAATCTTTGTATGGCATTGATCAATATTCGCAATATTGTTTAATATTGTTTAATATTAGAATTAGGTGGAATTACTGCTTGAAATTTCGGGAAAGCAGTATTTTATTTTACTGCGTGCAAAATCTAGAAAGTTTAACACAGTTTTCATTCTTTTTACTTTTTTTCACAGCCCTAGGAGGTTCTTGGTCTTTCTCAGATTGATATTCCACGCAGTTTTGTTCTGGGCTTATAAGATATTATATACTGGGCTTACAAGATATTATATAATATCGCTCGATATTGTACAGTATAGTGCTGCAGACTGTGCTACCTGGGTGTTTACCCATTTTGCGACATCTGAAAAATATATAAGAAACTAAATAAAACGAATAAGATAGATAATTAGGTGGAATTACTGCTAAAAATTTCGGGAAAGCAGTATTTTATTTTACTGCATGCAAAATCTTAGTAGAAAGTTTAACACAGTTTTCATTCTTTTTACTTTTTTTCAAAGCCCTGGGAGGTTCTTGGTCTTTCTCAGATTGGTATTCCACGCAGTTTTGTTATTGGCTTACAAGAATGCGTGAAATTGGATGTGTCATCTTAATAGTTTTCAATGTGTACCCACCCTAGAAGCACACAAATATTGCATGACATTGATCAATATTCGTAATAGTGTTTAACATTGTAGAATACTATTTAAAATCATATAATATCGCACAATATTGAACAATTTGTATGATATTAAATATTTGACACAATATACACTAAAGTGACAAAAGTCATGGGATGACTGTTAATATCGTGTCAGTCCTCCTTTTGCCCGGCGAGGTGCAACAACTCGACGTGTCATGGAGTCCACAAGTCGTTGGAAGTCCTCTGCAGGAATATTGAGCCATGCTCTCTGTATAGATGTCCATAATTGTGAAAGTGTGGATGGTGCAGGAGTTTGGGCAGGAACAGACCTTTCGATGATGTCCCATAAATACTCGATGGGATTCATATCGGGCGATCTAGGTGGCCAGATCATGCGCTGGAATTGTCCGGAATGTTCTTCAAACCAATCGCGAACAGTTCTGGCCCGGTGACATGGCGCGTTGTCATCCATAAAAATCCCATCGTTGTGTGGGTACTTGAAGTCCATGAGTGGCTGCAAGTGATCTGCTAGCAGCTGAACATAATCATTTCCAGTCAATTATCGGTTCAGTTGCACCAGAGGATCGAGTCCATGCCATGTAAAAACAGCCCATACCATTATGCAGCCACCACCAGCTTTAACAGTGCCTTGCTGACAGTTTGGGTCCATGGCTTCGTGGGGTCTGCGCCACACTCGAACTCTACCATCAGCTCGTAACAACTGAAATCGTGACTCATCTGACCACGCCACGGTTTTCCACTGGTCTAGGGACCAGTTGATATGCTCACGAGCCCAGTAGAGTCGCTGCAGGCGATGTCGTGCTGTCAGTAAAGGCACTCGAGTCGGTCTTCTGCTGTCATAACCCAAGGAAGACAAATTTCGCCGCACAGTCCTATCGGACACGTCCCTCGTACGTCTCACATTGATTCCTGCAGTTATTTGACGAAGTTTTGCGTGTCTATTAACATTGACCATTCTACACAGACATCGGTGGTCTCGGTCGTTAAGTGCAGGTGGTCGCCCACTGCGCTGTCCATGATGGGATGTGATGCCTGAAATTTCATACTCTCGGCACACTCTTGATACTGTGGATCTCGGAATGTTGAATTCACTAACGATATCCGCAATGGAATGACCCATGCGTCTAGCTCCAACTAACAATCCACGTTCAAAGTATGTTAATTCTCGTTGTGCCGCCATAAATCACGAAAAACCTGTTCACATGAATAACTTGAACACAAATGAAAGCTCTGGAAAACGAACTGCACATTTATACTTTTTCGCTGCGATATTACTGCCATCTGTATATTTGCATATTGCTATCCCATGACTTTGGTCACTTCAGTGTATGTGCACAATATGTGTATATAATTATACGCAGAATATTTGTATATACACCATATATATACACAATATTTGTATTGTTCTTGATCCCTGACTGCAATTTAAAATTACAAGATCCGTCCCCAACTAGTTTTAGTGTTTCTTTTAAACGGGGCTTTAACATAATTAACTTTTTAATATCGTGAAACTACATTTCATCAGGTACACTACAAATATTTGATTTTAAACTTTTTTGTATGTAGTTAATGTATTAGGGCAGTTTTTTGTTGTTGTCATTTTATATCATCACACCTTAGTAGCATACAATTACTGTACAATATTGTATGGCAATGACCAATATTCCCAATATGGTTTAATATTGTGGGACACTGTTTAGTATCAAATAATATCGTGAAATATTGTGCGATAGGCTGTGCTATCTGGACTTAATAAATTTCTTTTCCAAGTTATAAATCCATCTAAGTTTTGACCTTCCTCTTTTTCTGTCAATAAACGGTTTATTCAAAAAGACCTATTTAATGACTCGATTGTCAATCTAATCTTACCTTTATGGTCTTACCCATTTAATCCTCTTTTTTGATATAAATTTGATAATATCTGGCTCTTTATATAGCTTATGAATTTCCAAGTTGGCTTTTCTTTCTAATCCACCTATCCCCCGATTTACACTGAAGATAGGTTCCTTAGAAAACCGTGTAAATCGAAATCGTTCTTCGATTTACACGGAGGAGTCTTCATTTTTCAGTCTTCATTTCATGGAGTCTTCATTTTTTCTTATTGTCCTTATTGTGGCTTCGTTCATAGAATAAAATTTAGCAACATCTATTACTCTTTCTCCATTATGTAGACTAGTGGTGGGGAAACTTTTTTTAAGACGGGCCATTTGTAATAACTAGACGATCGTCGCGGGCCAAAGAATAATGCTTAATCGTTAAAAAATGTATGTGCTCTATAAACATATACATATATTATTACATACAATTATTATTTTAATAGTAAAAAAGCAAAATGTAAGAAAATTATAAGTACAAACTATAAAATTAATTTAGTCTAGTTCTTGATGTGAAGTATTATCACTTTATTTATTTTTTTGCATGAGAAAAATGAAATTGAGACTGTTTTATCAAAATTTCATCATAGTTCGGTTCCATTAGGGAAGCAGAAATTCTTAAAACTGATGAAAGGTACTCATCTGTAATTCTGTTTCTTAAAGAAGTTTTCCTAAGCTTCATTGTTGAAAAGATTTGTTCGCATATATAAGATGAGCCGAACATTGTCATTATCTTCATTGCATGAGTAATTAAATTTGGGAAATTATCTGGACTTAAATTTTTATAAAATTCTAGCAATGGTACTGTATGAAAAGTTTGTTTCAAGAGAGTATTACAGTTCAGTTCTATTAACTCGAATCACAGCGGATCGTTGCCGATGACTGACTAAGTCGCTAACTAACTGATCTTCGGGCGGCCTCTCTTGTATGGACCTACCTGCAAGGATTGTTCGGGAATTGGAGTTTTGCTTTTCTTTTGAAAAAACAGAACAATGAATCGAAAATAAGAGAGTGCTGGAAGTTTCGAGCGAAGAGGAGTCAGCTGTTTGGGTCGGATGGATTTGTCCAGAATACTATTGTGTTTTGAATATCGCCGCAGGTAGTTTTTATGCGGGTCATCACATTATGAAGTAAGAATGCGTTCAAACATTCTCACGAGGGCACTCTTAAACGGGCCGGATTAAACCTTTCCGCGGGCCGGACTTGGCCCGCGGGCCGTAGTTTCCCCATCACTGATGTAGACGATCTAAAATTTTTATTTTGCTTTCTAAAGATATAACTTTTCTTTTCATTTTTTTTTTGTAATTCCTTTTGGCATGGTAATACGGATTTACTATAGGAATTCGGATTTACTACAGGAATTTAATTCGATTTCTTGGACAAGACTCGGAGAAAGACTGGCGAGAGACTCACGAGAAACTGTCGGGGCGAGCCTTCGGTTTGCCTATCTGCCCTCGGCTGGCGCGTCTGAAAAGTTGAATGACGCGATGCCTTTTAGCGCACCAAGATTTTGGCATGGGCTCACCACGTTCGTCAACTATCCCGGATCTTCTCGTTCCGGGTCGGTGCAAATTTAAAAACCGTGTAAAAGTGAAATCGTGTAAACCGAGTGCCGTGTAAATCGGGGGATAGGTGTAATTATCACGTTCAATTTCCCCAGATATTCTTAAAATTCACTTTTTAAA
>JAPMOQ010061908.1:234730-251726 GCA_026543055.1 Argiope trifasciata
GCTTCGATACCTGTTTTCTCCGAGCGGAGCTCGGTCACCCGCTGGTTGATATAAATTAAAAGGAATGTTTGTATATGTCTTATGCTCTGCCATACCACTCATCTAATTGAGATGAAAATTTGAATACTTATTACTTTGCACTTATTTGTTTTTATCGAAGACGGGAAAAAACTAATGCCTATTTTAAAGTCTTGAATAATAAAATTCGAAAATAGAATTAATATTATTTATTCTTCTCCTAAATATATATAACTCAATTTCAATGAATTATATTCATTTCCGATACGAAAAAAAATATTATTCTTTCTTTCAATTTTAATGAAATAAGACAGTTATTTCAAATTTCAAACGATATTTCCAAAATTATTTCTTCTGTAGCAGCAATGGGCCGGGTACCAGCTGGTATGAAATATACTAGAAATAGCCACTGTAAATGTAAAAATATAGAATTTCAGGAATTGAGGCTAAAAAAAGTTCACCTTTCACCCGAGTATAAAGAGGCAATTTTAGAATTTTATTTATTTGACATTCAATAAACTAAAGAATCAAGAAAATTGAAAATCTGAATATCGTTTTATTTCTAGAATTGCCAAGTTGTGTCAACTTTTGATATAGATTTTAAGGGTCCGTCTATCCATTTATGCAGGAAAGTGGCAATTGAAAACATCACAATCTAAAGAGAATTGCTTTCATACATTTTTAAACCAATAGAGATGCGTTTTGTACTGAACTTAATTCGAAGTAAGGTAACTTATGTGCTTGTTCAAGCGTTAGTGGACAATATTATTACATCATATTTATATGGGTATGCATTGATATAGTATTTCGAAAAATGAAATAATTTTGTTTATTTTTATCAAATGAAAGAGAAAGCAGAACAGTTAAAAGAATCCTAATTTCGATTTTAAATCAACATTACATAGAAAAAAATCAATAGAAAAATGGTGTGGATAGCGTCGAGAAATTTTTCATTAACCCATGCATGATGTTTTAAACCATTGTCACTGTTTATTTTCACATATCCAATTTTTTTTTTATATGCTAGCTACTACATCTCAATACTCGCACGTTTAATCATTTTTTAAGAATTAGTTATTATTTTTGATTAATCAGGAAGTTTCATCATTAATGCTATCATTCAGGTTGAACTGATTCGAAAGTGAGCACCACTTGGCAGAAGAATGTATTGTCGAGGAAGCACATTGAGGAGAGCAGCGTCCATAAAAAACCATATTTATTGAAGTTTATTAGCTCGTTCTTGGAACAAAAAATAATATGTTGATGGAAAAAAATCCCAACACCCAGAAAAAACTATTGTACAGTAATGAAATTTTAGGAATACATTTGTCTAAGTAACATATTGATTGAAGTTTCAAGATAACAGGTAGAGCCTTTTCAAATGTGAAATGTTGGTACATTAGTAGCCGGTGTAACTACCAGAATTTTGAAGGCTAGCATGCAAACGTGCATGCATTGTGTCGTAAAGGTGTCGGATATCAGTCTGTGGGATGGAGTTCCATACCAGTTGCATTTGGGCGGTCAATGCAGGGATGGTTAATGCTGGTTGGGGATGACGCTGGAGTTGACGTCCAATGATGTCCCATACCTGCTCGATTGGAGAAAGATCTGGTGATCTAACAGGCCAAGGCACTCTGTAGAGCATGTTGGGTTACAACAGCGGTATGAGGGCGAGCGTTATCCTGTTGGAAAACACCCCCTTGAATGCCGTTTATGAATGGCAGCACAACAGGTTGTATCCCTAGACTGACGTACAAATTTACAGTCAGGGTGCGTGGGATAACCACGAGAGTGCTCCTGCTGTCATACGAAATTGCTCCCCAAACCATAACTCCAGGAGTAGGGCCTGTGTGTCTAGGCCGCAAACAGGTCACTAGCAGGCGTTCACCTGGCCTCCTTCCAACCAACAAACGGTTATCACTGCTACCAAGGCAGAACCGGCTTTCATCAGGAAACACAACAGATCTCCACTCCGTCCTCCAATCAGCTTTCGCTTGACACCAGTCACGTCGCAAACGGCAGTGGTTTGGAGTCAGTGGAATGCACTGTACAGGGTGTCTGACTTGGAGCTGTCCTTGAAGTAACCGATTTGTAACAGTTCGTTGTGTCACTGTGGTGCCAACTGCAGTTCGAATTTCAGCTGCAGACGCAGTACGATTAGCCACAGCCATACGCCGAATACGACGGTCTTCCCTCTCAGTAGTACCACGTGGCAGCCTGGAACCTGGTCTTCTTAAGGCGGTACCTTCCCTTGACCACTGCCGCCAATACTCATGCACAGTGGATAAATTCCTGCCAAGTCTTTCAGCAATATCGCGGAAAGAAAACCCACCTTCTCGTAGCCCTACAACACGACCTCTTTCAAACTCAGTGAGCTGTTGATAATGGCTTCTTCGTCTACTCAGAGACATCCTTGACTAACATTAACCCACTACGCCAAATCTCAACTGTAAATAAAGATCACGAACCTTACAGCGCTTATTTAAAGCAAACCTCATTTGCATGTTCATAGTGTCGCTACTAGCGCCACACTTACGCGCGTAACTCGAAATTTGAATCGACGTCCTCTTTCAGATGTATAAAGACGCCTACCAAATTTCGTTTATCTAGCACAGCTCCTTCCTAGAGTTGGGATTTTTTTTCCATCAGTGTAGGTCAAATTTTAAACAGAGGTAACTTAACCGAACGTTGGAAAACAACCTTTAAAACAAATTTGAACCCCAATGTTTCAATATAAAATTTGGCAAATCATCTTAAATTGGGTGAGCAGCGGGTCAACCACATAATCTGATATCTCTTCACTGCTCTCTCTTAAAGAGTTTTACCTACACATATTTATACCATTCGAATTCACCAAATTTGCATTGTAAACAGTGCCGATAACAAATAACCCAACTTTCAAAGGTCGGGTTAGAAGGGGTTATTTCTTGAGAGGATGGGTCGGAAGTGGAAAAACAACAATAGGACTGAATCAAAAGGTTCAGATCCAAATATCTTCTCCATGGATCTGACAAAGGTCTAAAAATTAAGAATTTATTTACACTTTTATTTTATCTTCAATGTAGCCTTATTAAGGTGTCCGACTTCGTTAAAAACACATTTCGACCATAAAAAACAGTTTTCGACCACATTGGGGAATTATTTTTTTATTGTTATTTCTTGTAATGCAGACTTTCCTCTTTCCAAAACAGCTCACCTTTTCTAGGAAAAGGAAGGCCTGACCTATTAGGGCCGTGGTGGCCTGGTGGTAAGATCTCGGCTTCGGAAACGGAGGGTTTCATGTTCGAGACTCAATTCCACCGTCGTGTGAGGGGGGTCTCTTGCACGTTAAATCTGTCAGGCCAATCGTCCTCCCGTTGGTGTGGTGTGGAGAGGGGGGTGCCACTTCAGGTGTCGTCCTCGTCATCTGATCCTGGTTCAAAATTACGAGGTCCGTCCCAAAATAGCCCTCGTGTTGCTTTAAACGGGACGTTAATATAACTAAAACTAAAGCCTGACCTCTCATCCAGGTAAATGTTAAGGAAAACATATTTTTTAGCTAAAATTTGTCTTTAACTTCAATTTTAATTTTCAAAAAAATTCTTCACCGCTATCATGATATCTCAAAATCTAATAGAGATATTTGCGTAAAAGTTTCAGCTCGTATGCTTTAAATAATGTGGGCAATAAAATGAACCAAAATATTTATTATTGGTGAAATACTTTTTCACTCATAGGCGTTTTTAGAAAAATGAAGTGGAGAATTTAAGGAAAAAATGCATATGTATGTATATTTTTACCCCTAACATCTTTGTATCTCAAAATACTTTTGGTTCATTTCATTCATTATTATGCCCTATAATTTGTATACTAAGAAAAATAGGATTGTTGCATTACAGTTTTGTGTAGAGTGTTAACCGGTTTGAACAAATTTCATTAAAATTTACTCAAAATATATTTTATTTTCAAATTATTTTTTTCTTGTATTTATGGGTTATAATTGATTGATATTTTATTGACAATACATCTAAAAAATCGTAAATAGTTTTTAAAAAATCAAATTTTTGAAAATTTTCCTTCTAAGATAGTCAGATACCTTAAAAAACTTAGAAAAAGAAAGTCCATTTTTCTTTAAAAATTACTTGCTGTTTTGGCTCAAATATATTACTGCAAGAAGTCTAAAATGCTCAATTAGATTGTTTTCCTTGCACTTCAAGCTGAATACGAAAGATACCATGCTGCGAAACAAAACAATAAAAAAGAATGTAGAAACACTTTCTTGGCTTAATTAAGATAACCTTACGAAAATTTTCTAAGTTACGCCGTATTTTCTATTTGTATTAAAAGTAGGAATTATAGTAAAGTGGAATTATTCTTCACTCATTGTGTAGTACGTAAAAGTTCCTGCATTCTAAATGAAGTAAGAGCATATTCTTTAAAATATAACTTTAAAAAACTTTGTAAGGTAACTAACGCGTTAATTTGCAATTTTCATTGGAAAAGCGATTCTAGTTAATGAGGCATTCCCAACAGAACCATTAATCGACTGTGAAATGTTTCGGAAAAATAAAAGTCTTTAATTGCTTTTTTAATAAAAGAACTCTAATTGCGAAACAAATTATACTGAAAATTTATTTCTCAGTAAATGTTTATGTTTTAATTTTACATAATTGTTTTTATTTTTAATTGCTTGTCGAATATTCTTCATATTCATTTTCTTCTTTCTAGCGTGGAGAATTTATATTCCATGGTTTTATATATAATTATCTGGTGCCCAGTGCATTGCTGCAGTCGAAAGAAATAATATCAAGTGCTATCTATCAATAATTTGTCAACGTTTCATCGAAATAGGATGAACGGTACGACAGTATATAAAACACGAACAAACAAATGTGCATTTCGATATACAGTCAAACCTCGTTACAACAATATTTTAGGGACCAAATAAATATATTGTTGTAGAAAGGCATATTGTTATATCGAGGGCCCACATATTTTGAGCATTTAACAAAAGTTTTTTTTATTATTATTATTAGTTTAAGGTGCATAACATACTACTTTTAAGTCTATATTTAGAAGAAATTAATTTGTAAAATACTAATAATAGTGGTTTAAATACTAAAAAAATAAATAAGATAAGATAAATTCAGAAAATAAGCACAGAAATATTCACATACCTGAAAGCACTTTTTATTGAAAATAATCCAATATTTTTGTTTGTTTAATTCATTTTTTTAACTGTTAAGTTCACCAATACTGTATGCATTGAGTCTAGTGAACGAAAATGTTCTTCACTTGTCGACGGAAGGCTTGAAAAAAATGTCCCTAGAGAATTTACAGATTGAAGAGCTTCCTGGGATGACAATAAGGACTGCGATGGACCTGTATTATCATCATCATCAATATCATCGTCATCTTCATCATTGTTTCCTATCTCATCAGTAATTTCAGAGAGAATATCTTCATCAGTAACTCCTGCGAAAACCATAAGATCATCATCGGCTGTTAAATAGTCTTCTATACTAATTCCAAACTTTTTACCGTTTGTTTCTTCAAGTTGGGATACCGATTTTTTGATGTGCAAAACACATTCTTGATCATCTGAGAGATCATTGTCTATAGAATTTTCATCATTATCAGATTTCTTATCTTCCATAACACAAAGACCAGCCTTTTTCCAGCAATTCCGAATGGTTTTTCTGTTACTTCCCACCAACTTCCACAATATCCACAATGAGTCTTAATAGACGGAAAAAATAACAAAAGAAAACGGAAAAAAAAGCATTTGAAAATCAAAATATTATTTTAAAGGGAGAAAATAATACTGAAATTTAGATTGAAAAAATCGTTTTGCAGAGGTTTATTGTTCTAGAGAATATCGCAATATTGAGGGGAGATTAACATTAGTTTATATGCAAAATCACCGGGACCACAAAACATTATTGTAGTAGAGGGAGTTTTTGTTGTATCGGGTATCGTTGTAGCGAGGGTTTACTGTATTAGATTTGTGTATTCTTTTAGAATTGTAAAACTTGTTCTTTCAGAAGGGAAATAAAAGAAACGTTTTATTGCATGTCGCGATTCCTTTAATATTCGTTCAGAATTCTTAAATTTAATATTAGAAAATGGGATTAAAATACTTTCTTTTAAAACTGATTAAACATAGAAAATATATTTATGCCATAAAATCGTTGATATAGTTAAAAATATATTCTTTTGTAAATTAAAATGGTGCGAAATTATTTTTACATCAATACTTTTGGTAGTTACTGCGAAAAGCGCTATAATTTAATTATACCCCAAAGTGTCCCCAAAGTTTTCTCGAATAATCTATAATAAAGTTGTAACCTCTGCTAATGACTTGCATGAAATTTAAGAACTATAACTACCGAATATTAACCTTTAACAAAGATTTAACATTTCTACAGAATCTATTGTCTCCTCGGCGAATTATTTGGAGGTTAATCCTTGCTAAATAGATGTGTTAGAGATTCATTTTCTTAAAATTTAGATTAGCTTATTATCCTATAACCATCCTGTAGATGTAAGCAGTAAGCTGAAATTTGCATGAAAATAAAATAAGTACATTCTATTCAAGTACAATATTCCTCTCAAAAGCTTTAAATTCTTGAGATACTAAAAATTGATATGGGAACTGAAGTGTGGTTATAAAGAATGTTATAATTCGTATGAATGTCATTTGGATGTTAATGAATCTCTTTGAAATTTGACTGTTAAGGTATCCGACTACTCTCAAAGGAAAAAATTTGAATAATTGTATTTTTTAAGAGTTATTTAAAATTATGGTTTTTACATGTATTGTCAATTATAGTACAAAATGCTATAAATGCAAAACATTATTTGAAAATATAATATAGGAAAATGTGTACTAAATATTAATAAAATTTAACCAAAACTGAACGGCACTTTACACAAAATTTCAATGCAGCAATCCTATTTTTCTTTGTGCACAAGTTATAAAATATAATGACGAATGAAATGAACCAAAATCTATGAAAGGTTTTGCGATGTAAAGAGGCTATGGATATAAATATACGTATATATGCAATTTTTCTAAAAACACCTATAAATGAAAAACTATTTCACCAACAATAAATTTTATGGTTTATTCCGTAGCCTATATTATTTAAAACACACGTTGAAAGTTTTATGCCAATGCCTCTGTTAGTTTTTGAGAGAGCATGTTATCTGTGGAGAATTTTTATGAAAATTAAATTTTTGATAATATTGAAATTAAAGACAAATTTTAGCAGAAAAAATATGTTTTGCTTGAAATTCCCCTGAGAGATAGGTCATGCCTTCCTTTTCCCAGAAAAGGTGTTTTGGAAAGAGAAAAGTCTTAACTACAAGAAATAACCCTAAAAATTTTTTTGCCAATGTGGTTGGTTGATGGGCAGTGTTTTTAACGCCGTCGGATACCTTAAATCAAACAAGGAATGCAATGCCATTTTCATTTCCATTTGTGTTTCCTTCTTCTTATATCAGTTCGAGTGTTGAATTTCGAATGGTGTATTGTAATGAGGTTTTTTTTCCAAATTATTTTTATCATTTTCATGTCTGGGCATGCCTTTATTATTATTTACAAAGATGATTAAGATTGGGAATTTTTATTTTAAAATAACGCGAGGAGTAATTTTTACTACCCATTTACGATCAAATATGATTTTTATAAATTTAAAACCAGCAGGAGTGGTCTCTGCAAAGCTTTCTCGTATAGACTCTAATAAAATTGGCCCGCGGTGTCCTGGTGATAAGGTCTCGACTTCGGAATCAAAGTGTTTTAGGTTCGAGACTCGATTCCACCTAAGAGTCGACGTCTAAGCGCGTTTTTTGCCCGTTAAACGTCCAGACCAAATGTACTCCCCCTGGTGTGGTGTGGAGAGGGAGGTGCCAGCTCAGGTATCGTCCTCGTCATCTGACCGGGATTGAAAATGACGAGGTCTGTCTCAAAATAAGCTCTCGTGTTGCTTTACAAAGGGACGTTATTATAACTAAACTAAACTGTAATAAACTTGTCATCCCAGAGAACGCCTTACTTGGTACTGATCTACAGTAGTTGCGATCTATTTATTTTTTTGGCTTGAATTTCACATTTTTAGTGAATCTATCAAGTCATACTTGATCCTAGTAGCACACAAATATTGTGCAGCATTGATCAATATTCGCAATACTGTTTAATATTGTGGAATAGTGTTAATATATAATATGCACAATATTGAGTAACAAGCTGTGCTACCTGGGAACCTACCTTGAACCTACCAGGTTTTGACGATTGATTCCTCGCGTGCGTTAATAGTGTGAAAAATCGAATTTGTGCTTCAGACGCGTTTTTCTTAACTGATTGAAACAAAATGTTGCCCTTATAATCATAAAATTTTGTGCCTAATTCCATATGCTTAAGTCCTTCAATTTTTGAATTATCGCATTTACGTGTTTCTGAAAATATAGACAGACAGTCAACCCAGAGTTGGATTTGGCTCAAAATTTGTTAGGTGTTTATATTACAGGAGTAAAAAATATGTAAGCAATTGTTACCTACCTATCTTTGCTCGTTTTGTAATTATCAAGTTAACTTATATGCGGATAGTCAGACAGGCAGATTTCTTCTGAATAGATTTTACTCAAAATTGGATAGAAATCTGCAAAGTTGATGAAAAGACAGTATACTAAATTTAAACTGTCTAGATCAAAGCAATTTGAGTTATCTTTATCTCAGACAAACTGACAGACAGATGAACATTTTCTGAGAAAGTGTTGTTGTTGTTGTTTGAAATCAAAAAAGGTACGAGAGTGGAGATTCTTCAAAATCTAGAGTTCGAATTTATCGATGGTTGCTTTACCATCGATGTACTATGTATATAAGGAATACGTGGTGGTAAGAAAGGGTTTATTTTCATCAAGAAACTTAAAAAAAAGTTTAGAAAGGAAACATAATGAAAAATTATTCATCATATATATATATATATATAAATGAATTTTGTCTGAATGTATCTTATGCTTTCCTGAACCGTTCATCCGATTGAGATGAAACTGGGACAGCTTATTGCTTACATCTACGAAATAGTTATAGACATAGTACAATTATTTTTTTAAAAAATTTCTTAATTCCAATCTCAAATTTTTATAGTAACCTAGGATTAATCTCCAAATATCTCGCAGAGGGGACAATATATTCTGTAGAAATGCTAAATCCAAATTACAGGTTCATATTTTGTAGTTATAGTACCCAAATTTCATGTAAGTCATTCAAAGAAGTAACAACTTTTTAATAGAATATGCAAGAAAGTTTTGGGGAGGCCAACTCTGGGGTTTAAAAATTTTGAATTAAATTTTAGCTTTTGCCGCAGTAACTATCAAAAATATTGTAGTACAAATAATGTTGCACTATCTTAATTTACAAAAATTATCTTTAGAACTATATTAATGTCTTTATTTTAGAAATATAATTTCTGTGTTTAATCCATTTTATAAGAAAACTTTTTAATCAAATTTTCTAAAATTAAAGTTCAGAATTCCGAAAGAATATGAAACGAATCACGAGATACAATAAATGGTTTCTTTCATCACCATTCCGAAAGGACACCAAGTTTTACAAGCCTAAAAGAATGCACAGATCTAACACATAAAAATGAATATTTGTTCGTTCCTATTTTATATACTGTCGTACTATTTCGATAAAACACTGAAATATTATGAATTGATTTAATTTAATATTATTTTTTTTCGGTGGCAGCAACGTGCCAAGTACCAGCTAGTCTGTTATATAAATTTTTTAATTAAATTGTTTACAAAAATTCAATATTGAGTGTTCAAATTATAATCAAAAGTATAAGATCCAGGCAATCAAATTTGTTGAAACATCCTGCTAACCAAAATGTATGAGGAGCTTCAAATACTAGTTAAAATTCACGACCAAGCGAGCCCGTTTAATTGGTTGTTTAATCTACGAATGACTTTAAATGTGAAAGAGAAGTTGGTGCATATTTTAGTGAATCACGTTTATTTGATTGGCTGAAACTCTGAGAATTTCATGCAAATGCAAGGCTTAGATCGAGAGTTCATTAGTTCGCTGAATTAATTTCTTTTAGAAATAAATTGAAATCAATGCAAATCAGAAACAATTTTTAACAAGAATCTGCGATAAGCTCTAGATAGAATAAAAATTCTAAGTAAAAATCATTTGCAATTTGCAAATTCAAATTCTATCAATATTTAAGATGCAATTTAATCCTTAAGCACATAAAAGTATATTAACTTTTTAACTCATTATAAAATTTCAATTGCGATAGTTTAAGGACTTTAAAATAGTTCATACTACCTAACTTTGAAGAGTAATTTATTTGATAGGATTAACGGTCTCTAAAATGTTTAATTAAATATTTTATATAACCTAATCTTAATGGCTTCTTCAACAAGATATTTTTAACCTCAAATTTGTTTGTATGTATAAAAAGCTGGTACTGCCGAGAAAAATAATATTATAGGAAATCAACCAATCATTTGGCACTGTTTTATCGAAATAGGATGAACGGTACGATTGTATATAAAACACGAAAGAGCAAATACTCATTTTTTAATATTAGATTTATGTATACTTTTAGAATTGTAAAACTTGGTGTTCTTTCAGAATGTCAATGAAAGAAACTATTATGGTATCTCGTGATTCGTTTCAAATTCATTCAGTATTCTCAAATTAAATGTTGGCAGTAGACAAAAATTGGCTGCTAAAAATGCAAAATTTGTATCTTTCCTTTATATTAAAAGTATGTCAAATATGAATTTAAATATTTTTTACAGATTCTTTAGATATTTAAGTAAATATATATCGCTAAAGAGATCTGCATCGCCTGTAATGACTTAAAAACAGGATGGAAATTCGAATTTTCAAATAAAAATGAATAATAACTGCAATAATAATTTTTATTAACAACCTTGGTCATCTTTAAGAATTTTTAGCTCCTTTTGTAATATGCAGTATAATCTTTCTGAATTCTTACGATTTTTGTTGAAAAATATATATGGAAATATTTAATTGGATAAATACATAATATTTATTTATTAAAAAATCTCGCTGTCATTGAAAAAATAACTTTTTGAAATTTAGAATGAAATGGAAACTATTTTTATATTGCAATAATTTCGAAACTTACTGTTTCTTTGAAATCTCCAACATTTTGTTTAGTTCTTAGATAGAATTGTAGTGATTTTTTCATAAGAATATCTTTATGGTACGTATCCCCGTTTTCTAAAGTATTTACTTACTAAGATTTGTAGCTTTAAATTAAACGGTCTGTTCTGTAGTGACACAATATACACATATATTTATTTTTATCAGAATCAGAAATTCATCTGGTTGCTCATTAAATACTATTAACAATCTTACATTTAATGGACTTTGTTTTTAAAAATGGAGTGATGCTATACAGTTCTAAATTTCTTGAAAACACTATAATAAGTTTAGAACTTAATAAGCAATTAATTATATTCATTGCTGTTCAATTATGAATTTGTATATGCAGTAGTAAAAAAATTAACAGTTTTTGAATTAGTTCTCTATGCATGAATTTTCTGACGTAGATGATTTTAAATCACACAGAGCTACAAGAGTGGAATTAGATGGATGATTTTTTTTTACATATATGTAGATTTATGATCAGGCTTTGTATGAGCTCTACCAATTTACAATCTGTTTTTTGATTGGTCCGTATCCATGCGTATGATAACTCAAAAACGCAAATATCTATATGCATGAAACGGAGTACATAAAAATTTAGATGGATGAATCATACACATAGTTTTAATATTAGAATTTCAGCTTTGTATCAAATTCTAAATTCAATTAGTCAAACGGTAGATCGTCTCTCAGCGTGTATGTTTTCTGTTTCGTGAAAACGTAACAGAAAGTAAGGGAGAAAAAAAGTATCTACAGTTTCGAGTGACATTCAATGAATGCTGATAAGAGCGTATGTTCAGATAATGCATACAAAAAAGGTTCATAAAATAACTAAGTATTATTACTTAAAATGAATCACAATTATAAAAGCATAAAACAAAATTATGCAGTTATTATTTAAGCATTAAATAAATTACTATATCTGTGGTTTAAAGTTTTCTCAACACCACGTCATCTGTATTTTGTAAATAGGTTTAATAAATTCTATCTCCTTTATGAAAAATCGGAGATTACTTACTACTGATGTTTATGGTTGACATAAATTTGCATACGGCCCCTTCCAATCATCTCCATGGGGAGACTTATAAATTCAGGCGACCTTCAATGGATGCTGATAAGAGCGCATGTTCAGATAATACATAAAACCTATGTTCAGATAATAGATAAAACGCATGTTCAGATAATGAATAAAACGTATGTTTAGATAATACATACAAAAGAAGGTTCATAAAAGAATTAGAAATTATTAATTAAAATTAATCACAATTTATAAAAACATAGGACAAAATTATGAAGTTTAAGCATTAATTAAATGACTGTATTGGTGGTTTAATGTTTTCTCAACACCGTGTTTTCTGTATTATGCAAATATTTTCACTAAATTCTATCATCTTAAGGAGAAATCTGTGATTACTTACTGCTGATATTTATGGTTGATTTAAATTTGCATACGGCCCTCTCCAATCATTTCCATAGGGACACATGAATTCGAGCGACATTCAGTTGATGCTGATAAGAGCGAATGTTCAGATAATACATAAAACGAGGAATTCATTCAAAACCTATTCGAGATGCGCAATTCTTGGTTCGGGAATTTCCGTCTGTATTTTCAAATTAATGGGAAAGATAGGTTCTCTCTTGATGGAATTCTGTCGGTCGAATGCATGACGAGTTATTTTTGTCTTCGTGAACAGGTTAATTGCTTTCATCTTGCTTCAAAGGACGATGGGAAATTCATGGTCTCTCGCATATTATAAAGGTAAGCGCTATTATTAAAAATGATTTTATTACAATCATATTTATTTTTATGAGCTGTTTTGGAAATAAAATTAGAAAGGAGAAAGAAGTAGAATTATCTTTTTAGTAGGCTTAGTTGTCAAAGATTTTGTGGGTGAAGAAATTGTAAATCTGATAAAACTCACATACACACACAAAGAAAAACTGCTGATAACTATATTCAATCATATGTTAGGCTGATGGGAAATTCGTTGTCCGGATTGAGTCACTCTAATGTTATAAAGGTAAGAGCTGTTGTTAAAAGCTGCATTAATTACAATCATATTTATTTTTGTGAGCTATTTTAGAAGTAATATTATAACGGAAAAAGGAATTGCATTTTTTGCATAATTGTTTTCTGGTTTATCGAGTGGTTGATTAGTTATCCATTGAAAACTAACTTTCGCGCCAAAACGCTGAGGTCAAATCCCGTCAAAGATAAGTAAGGCTCCAGTTGTTTTCCCTCTACAGAAATTAGGTTAGGCTTAGCAGAATTTCAACCGATTATTTCAAATGATTCTATTTATTTTCTTCCAGTTTGATGTATTTAAAATCAAATGTTGTTCATGAGATTTTGTGGGGAAAAATTTGCACATTTTATAACACACACACACACGCACAAAGGAAAACTGCTGATAACTATATTCAATCATGAGTTATATTTCAATGACAAAACATTTATGTCGAATGTAGATTATTTTTGGAATCTCTTTATTACTTGAGAAATTAAGAATCTAGATGCTTGTTTACATGTAAACTCATAATTGTGCCTGATTAACAATAAGTGACATTAGTATCTTAACATGAAACACGTATATTATTCCCTATAAATTCATTTCGATGTATTATAATTTTCTGAATAATACCTTACAATTGCACTGACTTTAGAAAATTAAATTTCGAAGACCTTTTAAGGTATCCGACTACCTTAAAAACACTGGACGTAGGTAGGACACTTATTGACAAATTTTTAATGCTGTTATTATTTCTTGTAGTTCAGACTTTCCTCTTCCCAAAAACAGTTTCTCTTTTCTGGGAAAAGAAAAGCCTATCCTATCATTCAGGGTCACCTATTTTTCAACTAAAATTTGTCTTTCACTTCAGTTTTCACAAAACTTTCATTTTCATGCAAATTCTCCACCGTTCACATGATATCCCCAAAACTAGTACAGGTTTTTACATAAACATTTCAGCTCGTGTTTTAAATAATATGGGAAATGAAATGAACCAACAGTTTTTTTGTTGGTAAAATACTTTCTCCTGTATAGGTGTTTTTAGAAATATCAAGTTATGAATTTAAGGAAAAAAATGTATATGTACGGATATTTTTACCCATACTTCTTTCCATCTCAAAATGTTTGTTAGATTTTGGTTCATTTCATTCATTACTATATTCTATAACTTGTACGCAATGAAAAATGAGATTGATATATTGCAATTTTGTGTAGAATGCTAACCGTTTTGTTTAAATTTAATTAAAATTTACTACAAATTTCCTATTTTTCAAAATATATTGTTCTCAAATATTTTTTTGTGTTTATAATTGAAAATAATTCTAAAAACCTTAAATAGTCTTCAAAAAATATAATTTTTCTGAAATTTTTCTTCGATCGTATTCGGATACCTGAATCCTGCTGAGCATATTAGATTCATTCAATTCTGTAAATGCTTCATAAAATGTTTGGGTGTTAGTTTCTTTTAATGTATATATCCAGAAAATAATTTAACTAGTAACTAGTAAAAAGGAATTTCTTCAAGTGGCCAAAGACATGGAGTCACTTTGACACCATTGTTCATCTTTTTTACTTTTGCGCTATATTCTTCTTTTTTATCTTTTGTTCAATATTCTTCTTTTTTAACTTTTGTACTATATTCTTCTTTCTTATTTTGTGTACTGTATTCTTGTTTTTTATCTTTTGTACTATATTCTTCTTTTTTTATCTTTTGTACTATATTCTTTTTTATTTTGTGTACTATATTCTTATTTTTTATTTTGTGTACTATATTCTTATTTTTTATTTTGTGTACTATATTCTTATTTTTTATTTTGTGTACTGTATTCTTGTTTTTTATCTTTTGTACTATATTCTTCTTTTTTATCCTTTTTATTATATTCTTCTTTTTTATCTTTTGTATTATTACTATTGAAATCTATTTTGGAAACTAAATATATTCTGAAAATCTAGTAGTTATCAAAAATATTTAAAATATTAATATTAAGAGGGTTCAATGTTATAATATTAAATATTGGAAACATGCTAGAAAAAATTTAAATAATTTGTTAATGAATAGTAAATTTGTTTAGATATTATTGATAGAAATAATACAATATTTCAAATAGTCTTAGAATAATCCTAGAATTTAAAAACAAAAATAAAGAATACAATTTTTAAAAATATTATTTTAAGAATATTTCTTTAATTTTTTTGTACTATTCAAATTCAAAAACAGTTTCAAAGATATTGAGTCAATGATACCCTAAATAACAGCAAAAACTTTGAAAAATAATAATTCGGTTATACGCACGTGTTCATACTTAGATGTTTCACAACATACTGCTGAAAGAACAACTTGAAGGTACTGAAGAGAAAATTGTACTCATGTACAAAATACTTGTACTCAAGTACACGTAATAGTCAGAGTTAATGAAGAACACAAATCAATTTTTGACTCCATTTCAAATTACAGGTTAGTTCTTAAAAGTAAAGTAAAAATGCTTTTCATGAAAATTGTAAGAAAATTATATGTTATCCAATAAATAATTGCATTAAATGAAAAAAATGTTAATTTTTAATTATGGTAGTTTTTTATAAAATCTGGAAAGTTACATTCATAAAAATCCATGTAACTTTCTCAACACCTTCAGTGTTAAGTATAATATGGGTTGTATAAGAACGCATAATATTTAATAAATGAGAATCAAAAAAATTTGCAGAAAAAACAGTGATGCACATAATTCTGAAATCTGAAGCATTTAAATTACGTCAAATATTAATTTCCCAATATTTGTGATACATTTACAAAGTATTTATTTTGTCATTACCTACATAAAATAGATATAATCTAATAATTCCTATCAAAAGAGCGAAGCATCAGCTGGAAAGTATGATTATAACACAGAAGAAAGAATTCTTTGTGGATTATTGCTTTATTCTGAGCAATTCATATTTCACAAAATCGTTCTTTCACAAAAAAAATAGTCTGCTTTTAGTGCTAGAAAATTTCTTTCTTATAAACATCTGGTTATGAAGTATTGCTGTCTTATTCTCTAAGATTATTCTTCTTAAAGCTCTTCTTGGGCATTTTTTTCCAAAATTCCTTTTGCTGCGTTTTATTTTGATATGAAAACCTTTGTGTATGGTTTACTTAGTGTGAATATAAAATATAAAATATTCATACCAAAACATCGTTTTTGCTGTTTATTATCTGAAAAATTTGGTTTTTGTTTATTAAATATTGATCACGAGTTGTTTTTAAGAGCAAATCTACTCTAAAAGCAACTTAACGATCGCTAGTTTGCAAGAATTATTAACACAATTTAGAAAGAAAAAAAAAATGTAAGAGATGCTGTTCATATCCTGTTAATACTTAACACCACACCCACGTTTCTAGAATTCATGTAGTAACCTCCTGTTTGGAAAAAATGTAGGTGGACTTTTTAGAGAAAAAATGACACTGCAATCAATTCGAAAGAAACATGCAAATAACAAAATAACAATGTGTGTGTGTCTGTGTGTGTGTGTGTAACAACCATAAAAGCCTTAAAATAATTAAGACCCATTTAATGAATCAACAAAAATTAAAACGATACTAATAAGGTCGAAATCGAAGGTAAATTTTAATTCGGAATTAAACGCTAAAAGTTCACAAAATTGAAAAGTAATTGAAATAGAACCTATTAATGAAACAAATCTAAATTAATACAATTAATAATATTATGTAAACGTTCTATTGGTTGTAGTTTTGATTCGGTTGTGTTCCTTTTTGCTTGGTTTATTTTGTTAATTAATTAATTTATATATATATATA
>JAPMOQ010061908.1:251826-271041 GCA_026543055.1 Argiope trifasciata
AACTGCTCATTTCCCTTTCCACATTTTCATTTCATCTTTATTTCTATATTTTCAAGACATTTCATTTTAATCAGAGTTTCTTTGGCAGTATTTTTCAATTTATACCACACGAAAATAAAAATAATAAATTTTGGGGAAAAATCTTTAAAACTGAAAATAAGAGCAAAGTTTAACAATTTAATTATTTAATCATTTAGAATGTATATACTTAGTATTTATACTTTTTCACTTAATTCGTGTCATGAATGGGAAAATGGAAAACTACTGTAATTGATTTTCCAGTCATTTTATTAAGTGCTGAATTTCAAATTTTGTACATATGTATATTTTTAATAATTTTTTTCTGATATTTTCATATTTAATTATGTGTGAATCCTTTAAATTATTTAATCTTTATTCCATAATTCTCGCATAAGATGATATAGATCAAGTGAAAATTGTCACTTGATATAGATTAACCGAAAATTGTTTTGATTTTAATGCCAATCAAATTTGAAAGAAGAAGTAGGTCACTGATTTAAGTTTTGTGAATCTCAGTTAAAAAAAATCAAGAAAACATAATATTTATTAGAAAAAGATAATTATTATATATTTATTTTTATTAAATAATAAAAGTGTGTTTTTAAAGCTGTTTTTATTTTGCATATTTTTCAGTTTTTTAGTAAGATAAGATTGCATTAATATTTGCTGCTAACTAGGAAAATCGTTTTCCAACTGTAGCATTTTCACTTGTCTGGATACTAAGATAAGGCGAGAAAGGAATTATCTGTATTGAAATAATATGTATGGTTAGAATAGATAAGCAACTGGAGCGTACGAACACATAAATCCAGTTGCGTATGAAAGATAATAAATTGGTTTACATTCTGGCAGAATAAACTTTATGAAAAATTGCTTTTACTTTATTTGATAGCTATTCCAGTGAATTGACAACAATTTTTAAACACACTTATGATATGATTAAGGTATTCGACTATGTTAAAAACACTGCATATCGACTACATTGGCGTATTTTTTTTATATTTATTATTATTTCGTGTAGTTCAGACTTTTCTCTTTCCAAAACAGTCTTTTTAGGAAAAGGAAGGACTAACCTATCATCCAGGGTCACATATTTTTGAACTAAGATTTGTCTTCAATTTTTTCAAAATTTAATTTTTATAAAAATTTGCCAGAGTTAACATAATATCCTCAAAAACTAATAAAGGTATTTACATGAAAGTTCCAGCTTTTGTTTTAAATGATACAGACAATGAAATGAACCAAAATATTTATTATTAGTGAAATGCTTTTTTCATTTATAGGTGTATTTAGGAAAATTAAGTTGTGAATTGATCGAAAAAAGGCATATATATTTATATTTTTACACATCACTTCTTTGCATCTGAAAATCTTTCTTAGATATTGGTTCATTTCATTCATCATTATATACTATATCTTGCGCACAAAGAAAAAAAGGATTGTAACATTAAAATTTTGTGTAGAGTGTTAACTGTTTAGTTTTAAATGTCATTAAAATTTACTGCATATTTTCATGTTTCTCGAAATATATTATATTTTCATATAATTTCGTTTTATTTAGAGTATTTTTTATTATAATTCACTACACATCTAATCGCCATAGTTTTAAACAGTTTTTATAAAATCTGACTTTTAAAAATTTTCTTTCAAAGTTAGTCGGATACCTTAATCGATATCATGTATCATATTATAGCGACAGGTTAAAAAGTTTCTTTTTAATTTAGCACTTAATTTCACATACTTTTGAAAGTTTAATGTAGAAACAGCTGCTGCCTGTCAATTGATATTCAATTTTTCAAACAGCTGCTTTTCTAATCAACCAATGTTTGATTGCTCTTTAGGGCTTTCTTGAATCAACATGTAATGAGTTTTACGTTAACAAATCCTTTTGTTTCTGCATCTATTTAAATAAAAATGAATATTTGTCTTTATGTCTATTAGATACTATTATAGAATATATAAACTTTATTAGATGCTATTTTAAAATATATCACTCTATTAGATATTATTATAGAATGTATAAACTCTATTAGATACTATTATAAAATATATAAACTCTATTAGATACTATTTTAGAATATATAAACTCCATTAGATACTATTAAAAAATATATAAACACTATTAGATACTATTATAGAAAATAAACTCTACACTCTATAATTGTATCTAAACCTATTTGAAAAAACATCTTTGATTAAATTAATTAACTTAAATCGAAATTCAATCGTACACGGCAATCTTAAAAAAGAAAATAATTGCCATATTAAAAAAAATTCTTCTACAATGAAATAAAGCAGTTGAAAAGAAATAAAATAACCAATTAAACAATTAATAAATAATGATGTTTCTAGCAAATATATGAACTTTTCTATTCTCCTTGACATTGATTAATCGATATCGGGCGTAACAGTCAAGAGATAAATTAAAAGATAGAGAATTTGTTTTTAATTCTACCAACTCTCCTAAAAGACTTGTGTTCCTTTAGAGAAGCTTTTGTCCCTAGATCGATAAGGAGTTTTCAATGGGCTTCTTTTCTAATTATAAAGTAATTTATTTTCCTAAGCGGTTGTTCTTGTTTACATTACTTTTTTCTTCCTAGTAAACGAAGGAAAAAAAATATTTCGCTATTTCGTACTTTTAAACTCATGAATCATTTAAAGTAAGTCTGTCGTCCACCAATTGCTATTAAAACTGTACGAAATATTTAACTTGATATCTCCTCTATATAAAACTATTTTTTAATTCTTTATGGAATACTAACTGGTTCCCGGCGCGTTGCTACGGCAATAGAAATAATCTTGTAAATATCGTTTGGAATTTGAAACAGTTAACTTGTTTAATTAAGAATGATATTTATTTTCTTGTCGAAATTGAATTCCTTGAAATCAAGGATATATAAAGGAAAGGAATAAATAGTATTTATTCTATTTTTATTTTCTGTTCTACAAACAAAAATAAATTTTTATGTATTAGATTTGTGTATTCTGTTAGTATTGTAATGCTTGGTGTTCTTACAGAATGGTAATGAAAGAAACTTTTTATTGTATCTCGTGATTCGTTTCATATTCGTACAGAATTCTCAAATTTAATGCTAAAAAATATGATTAAAATATTTTTCAAAAAAATAAAAAGATTTATAAAATAATTTCTTGTCGGCAATGAATATATTCATTGAAATTGAAGGATATATAACGGAGGAGCATAAATAATATTTATTCTATTTTTATTATGCTATTCTACAAAAATAATATTCATTTTTGTATATTAGATTTCTGTATTCTTTTAACATTGTAAATCTTGGTATTCTTACAGAATGGTAACGGGTGAAACTATTTATTATATATCGTGATTCGTTTCATATTCGTTCAGTATTCTCAAGTTTAATATTATAAAATGTGATGTGAAATTTAATATTATATTGGTCCTTCTAAAACTCTCTCACACAGTCTCTATTAAAACTATTACCTCAGAGAAAGACTTATACTATAATAGCTAAGAAAATATTAATATTTAGTTTGAATTTAGCATCTTTATTAAATCTTTTGCTTCTCCTTTGAGAGTTATTTGGTGGTTTATCCTTGGTTAACAAATTCGGTAAATAGATCCGAACATATTTTTTATACATTACATAATTTTACTATGCATCTGACCATCCTGTAAGTGCAAGTAATAAGTATTCAAAGGTTTATCGCAATCGCATAAGAAAAATGAAGACAAACGATCATTTTTATTTATATAGATTATATGCTTATATTATACGCTATGATTCTGTTGGAAATTTATGAAATTTCGATGGAAAACTACTTTAAGAAGGAATAAAACCACTAAACTAATTAAAATTGTTTTGTGGTGTTTACATCACAACAGCAGATATCAATTTAATTTTACGGATGATTTATTGAAGATGTTGACACGATATAAATTACAGAAATTTTATTGAGATGATTATTAAAACGCATGATCATTAATTCTAAATGGGTTAATTTATGCGCAAGTAATGCGCATGAATTCAGTAGCGGGAATTTGCTTCTGTAATTGGCTTCGCTGTTTCACAGTTGGGGGGAATGACGCTGTGAGCAGCACTTTATAAACTAACACGCAGGAAAAAAATCTTAGAAGCATTTTTAACACACCACTGTCACTCCATGTGAATGGTTTTGCTGCGCATTAAGAATATAAATAGCAAATAAATTCAATGCCATATATTTTTTTAACATTAACGAACACGTTGCATAGTTTCCATGGTGATTCTTATCAAAGCAGATATCAAATAAAAAGTTTCTGAGATAAAAATCTATACGAAATTTTAGTTTCAGCTCTCATAACTTTTGAAAGAAGGGTATTGATCTGTAGGCTTTGGTAACCAATTAGAAAAATCCACGTGGTTCATCCTATATAAGAGTTAGAAGTTTCGGGAATATCCTAAAGATTTAATTACAGTCATCTTGAAATACACTCATGTCCATGAACTAAGGATAATGCAAGTGTAATTAATGAACTCAGGAAAATATAGAGTGTAATTAAAGCTTTATCTTAAAGCTTTAATTACACCCGTATATTGGATGAGCTTCTAAATCATTTTATATTCCAATGAATCCAAAATTCATTGTATTGATTCGTTTTGGATTCTAAGGAATGTTGATTACCCCTTAATATGTCGTGGTCGTCTATTCGTTCCTTTCCATTTTCAGAAGCCAGATTTTAGCCCAACCCTCAACCACAACAGATGGAATGATTTTGTTAATTTTCATCTCCAACTTGAAAGTTTCTCCTATATTTGAAATTTAACTAAACAAACAAAATGTTTCATTAATTTTTGTGCAGCTTATACCATTGTAACTATTTTTTTCATAATAACTTTTCATAACTTTGCTGTCAGAAGCTGCATTAATCAAGGTTAATTGTTGTTTGTTGTTGTCGTGTCCGTGTTTGTCACGGAAAGGGGGTGCAGTAACTTCTGAGGGTAAAGACCCCTGAGCACCCAGAGGCCAGAAGTCCGACTTTTAGCTCACACACACGACACAACCCTTTTTAGGGGGTGGTCGAATTCATTCATACACTCATTCATCCATTAGCAAGTCGGAATTTAGATCCAAATCAGAGACCGACTGATCCCTGATTCAGTACCTCCATAGGTATCGTTTTGTTACGGGAACTTGGTGGACTTTGCAGTCCCGACATATTTAACGTGCCCCAACGGCCATTAGCCAACACGGCGGTCTTTCGCCAAGACGAGGACAAAACCCGCGACCTTTCGGTTGCGAGACTGACGCTCTACCAACCAGGCTACTGCGGTCTTATCAAGCTTAATTGACATGGTTATATTTCATATTATTAACCAAGCGTCTTCAGTGTCTGTATTAAGACAATCATTTCTACGTATTTTCATGAAATGCATCTTTTTAAAATAAAAAAAGAATATTATTCTGGATTTTGATTCCATAATAACTTTTAGAGTATTCTTATAATAAGAATGCTCTAAAACTTTTTAACGTATCCGACTATGTTCGGTGGAAAAAATTTTGAAAAATTGGATTAAAAAAAAATAATTGATGGTTTTTAGATGTATTGTCAATTATAAACACTATAAATGCAACACCATTATTTTTAAACATAATATATTTTGAGAAATAGGAAAATGTATAATAAATTTTAGTGAAATTGAACCAAAACGGTTAACACGCTACACAAAATGGTAATGCAGAAATCCTATTTTTCTTTGAGCACAAGTTTTAGAATATAATGGTGAATAAAATGAACCAAAATCTAAGAAACACTTTCTGATGCAGAGAAGTTATGGGTAAAAATGTCCGTATATATGCATTTTTCACATAAATTCATAAATTTATTTTTCCAAAACCGCCCATAAATGAAAAAGCATTTCACCAACAATAAAACTTTTGGTCCGTTTCATTGTCCCTATTATTTAAAACACACGCTGAAATGTTTGTGAAAATACTATCATTAATTTTGGGGTATCATGTTAACGGTGGAAACTTTTTATGAAAATAACAGTTTTGAGAAAATTGAAGCTAAAGACAGATTTTAGCTTAAAAAAATATGTGACCCAGAATGATAGGTTAGGCCTTCCTTTTCTTAAAAAAAGATGAACTGTTTTGAAAAGAGAAAGGTGTGAACCATAAGAAATAATAAGAATTTTTTAAAAAATAGCCATTGTAGTCGATAACCAAAGTTTTTAACATAGTCGGATTCCTCAAATTTGCTTACAAATTTCTAAATTAAATTGTTGAGGAAACTAATGAAATTGTTTGAATTATATAGTTTGAAATTTTTAATTTTAGTTAAAGTTTTGAGGTATTTAATTCTAAAAGTTATTAATTCCTCATTAGTACCTTTATTAATAAAGTTAGTATATTAATTAATACCTTTATAATAAAAGTATTAATTCATTTGAGGTATTTAATTCCTCAAAACTCTAATTTTGAGGTATTAATTTTAGTTGGCAATGTCTTTCGAAAATTGGATGTACACAAATGGGACTTGAAAACATATTGGGGAAACATGAATTTTTGTGCGAAATTGAAACTGGTGCAGTGAATATTTTATTTGCTGATTCTGAATGTTTAATTCAGTGCTAGTCTTTACAAACAAAGCATGAGTATGGAAATAATAATGGCATTGAATTTTTCTCCGAAATTGACAATTTCGAAGTGAAATAAGGGATTCATTGGGTTTATACAAAATTCATGTTTCTTCAAAATCCATGTATTTATTTAAATAAAATAACTGTCAATATCAATACAGTATTTGCAGCTGGGACGATGGCAATTTAGTATAACCAATTATTTATTATTTATATGGTAGACATACAGGTAATATTTAAAAACAGCAGGTTGTACTTTTAAAGACAATTTTTTGAACGCAATATTTGGTATCAGATAAACGAAGTTAAATTAGGAGTTCTTTTTAATTCGTTTGATTGCAATAGATATGGTGAAATGAATATTTGGGTTTAAATGTTTAATTTTACTGACATAACATTTTAAAAAATCCTACTGAATGCTTTTTCTCAAAAACTTGTAAAACTTCTGACAGGAGACAAACCTATGCTAACTTCGATTCAATTCTTCATCGCTTAGACAGTTTCATCACTTACATTTCACTATTTAAGCCTGGCAGAATCAGAAGTCTTATTGAGAAAGTTCATTCTCTCTTTTTTATAATTTTATGATTTGTTAAAATTCTTAAAGGAAATTAATATATATTTTTTACACTGGAAATTTTCAACTAAGCAATGATATAAAAGTGTTATGAAAGGATGATATAAAAGTTTGTTATTGTTGTTGCAATCGAATTCTTCAGGACTGAAAATACGACCTTTAATCACAAATGTGAAAAGAATTTCATTATTAAATGCTTCAGTAAATATTTTTTCTTTCGTAAATAAAATTCCTATCAAATGAAACCAGCAGCAAAACCACATCTTATATAAATAAAAATGAATATTTGTCTGCATGTCTCCTATGCGCTGCCGTGACGCTCATCCAATTGCGATGAAGCTTTGAATACTGAATAGTAAAATCATGAAATATATAAAAAAATCTTTTTAGATCTATTAACCGCATCTATTAACCAAGGATTATTGTCAAACTAACTCGCCAAAGAGAGACAATAGTTTTTTCCACATCACCAGTTGTATGCTGGATGCTAAGAGTCGGACAGTCAAGAAATCAATTTGTTTCTTCTGAAGACGGAAAAATAAATTGCCTACCCTACAGCTCATCTATACTTATAATAAAGCTCAATGTGTGTGTGTGTGTGTGTGTGTGTGTGTGTGCGTGTGTGCGTGTGTGTGTGTGTGTGTGTGCGTGTGTGTGTGTGTGTGTGCGTGTGTGTGTGTGTAGGCGCTCTACAGGCCAGACCGTTTGACGTACAGCTACCAAATTTGGTACATGTATACCTTGGAGGTCGGAAATGTGCACCTCGAAGCCCTTTTTTCGTATTTTTAATTTGAATTTGAATTAATTAAAATTTAAGCAAAATTTCGACGTTTTCCGCTATAACTTCCGAAAATATTATTGCATAAACATGATTTTTATATCAATCTTAAGATTAAAAAAATTAGCTTTCTAACGGTATCAGTTTTTTTAGTTTATAACGTAAACTTCTATTCTTAACGAATTTTTAAAGAAATATTTTAATCATGTTTTAAGCACGTGACTGGATAAAATAAAAGAATGCCGGAAGTTCGAATAAAAAAAACTATCATCGCAAAATAAATCAAAAGAAATGCAATTTTTAGCACGTGACTGGATAAAATAAAATAAATATAAAATGTGATATTTTCTAAAAAAATAAATACAAAGCAAAGGATTCTATGATCGTTTGCAATATCTATATCATTAATTCCATAAATTATCTTTATTTACAGCAAACCTGATTGAATTTAGACAGAATATGCATTGAAATCTCGACTTAATGGTATATTTCTATAATCGTTTGCAATATCTGTATCATTAATTCACTAATTTTTTTCCTTTTTCGTTTTCTTTAAAAAACATATTTAACATTTTGGCAATATCACCGAAAAAAACATTTTTAATATTTTGAAAGCATAATCGATAAATTATTAGAGCATTAAACTCAAAGTTTTTCCGAATAAAGTTACCGACTCTTTAACTATTAATAACTGAATCTTTTAACCTTAACTATTTCTTAAATTTTGGCTAATGAATATGTGATTTAATTGAAAATTTTAGAACGCATTACTCATGGCGAACCAGCTGGTCGCCAAAGGCGGCTAGTGATTAATAAAGTAAAAAAAAGAATAGAATAAAAATTAGTTACACTTCTCTTTTAAGTATCGTTCAACTTCAATGAATGTATTCATTTCCGATATTATTCCTAACTAACCAAGACAGTTATTTTAAATTCCAAACGATATTTCCACGATTACTTCTTCTGTGGTAGCAACGCGCGGGGTACCAGCTAGTAAATTATATTTAAAAAAAGTATGTTTCAGACTAAATATTAAAAATTCTGGCAAAATAACATTAAATATCATAACAAGCCAACATGAATAAAGAGCAATCTTATAAAAAAAATAGTTAAAAAGACGAAACTGAAGCCTTGAAAAAATAGTCAACTTTCAATATTTATTATCCATTGGTTTTGACTATACAATAGCCTCTATTCGTAGAGGAATACCTGAACAATCACTTTAAAATGATGGCTTCTTTATCTCGTTCGAGATGAATTGTCTTGGTCTGTAAATGTTGCTTTCCTGCGGTAGCATTGGTTGGCGAAGGAAGCAAGCATGCTGGTAGGTCGGTCTTCAATCATCGAATTCATTGACGCGTGACTAAGATGTGGAAAACTGATAAGGAGTGATTTCTTTTGTGATGGAATATCATTATCGTGTAATTAAATGTACATAACAATAATGAGAAGTGCTGTTACTCATTAAGAAAACTGGGAACATTTACACCTTCAAAAAAATTTATTTTTTATTTTTATTTTAGTGTAATAAAATAAGGAACATTTCTTTGATTACAGAAACGCTTAATTTGTATAGCTTCTAATAGGAGCTTCTGTGATTTATAAATAGAGACTTTATCTCTTGCACAAAACACATTTTATTCAAATAGAAGATAGAAAAATAGACAGAAAGACAAACAGACTGATAGGTAAAGAGACAGAAAGGCAGACAGATAGATAGATAGACAGAAAGATATGTAGATAATTAGATATAGAGACAGAAAAACAAACAGACAGATAAATAGAAATATAGACAGATAGATAGATAGACAGAAAGATATATAGATAATTAGATATATAAACAGAAAGGCAAATAGACAGATAGACGCACAGACGGACAGACAAAAAGGCAGACAGATAGACAGAAAAATATATAGATAATTAAGTATATATATAGAACGACAAACAGGCAGATAGATAGATACACAGAAAGAGAGACAGGAAGGCAGACAGATAAATAGATTGACAGAAAGATATGTAGATAATTAGATATACAGACAAAAAGACAAAAAGATAGATAGATACACTGACAGATAAATAGATAGACAGTTATATAGATAGATTGCTTTTCAACTTACATGACATTCAATATTTTTTAAATTTAGATTATTATCATATTTAAATAAACCAAGTTCACTGCACTTATTAAACCTATGCCCCTATTTTATGTTAATTTTGTAATGATTTTGCTTAGAATTATTTTTTCTGATCTTACAGATTTGTGGTTTTGAACTTGAAAACTATCACATCGAAATATTCTATTTCCCATTTAAAATCAAGTATTTAAAGAAAGAAATATTTTCCTATTGTTTTACAATTAAACTTAATCATTCGTTCTGTATGATCTAAAATTTTTTACGAATGCTATTCAGTGAAAAAATACCCTTTACTCACTACTAAAATTGCAATATTTTTCACTGACAGGAATGTCTAACTGCTTTGAAATCTACTTCATATCAAAGATTAATTAACCATTTTTTAACAATCTTTACAAATAATTAATTTCCTAATATTATAATATGTTAATATTAATGTTATGTAAATGACTATTATGAAATGAAGCTCTCGTTATTTTGATATTTTATTACACGCATACATTTTTAGTCATTCGAATATTTCTGAAAAAATATTTGTGGTACTTCCTCAAAGATTAAAAGTACGTTGTAAAGAATTTCTCTGCTCTTTAAAATGTTATTTATTCTTTTGAAAACAAGTAGACTAAGAATTTAGAAAATCAATTAAAATCCTGAAATTCTGTTTTACAGTGTAACTCGACGCGCAACCGCAACTAAGTGTCGAATATCACTGCCATTCGTTAATTAGATCAGATCAGATTTACAGTATGGAAATTGTTTCGTTCCGAAACGTCATATGAAAATCAATGGCCAAAAAATATTAGAATAGATTGCTCTGCAAATCAAAAATATCTTTTTAAAGTAAAAAGGTGATTAAATTGCAATCCCCAAAATAGCTATAAAAATAGCTGAACCTTTGTAAAAAGATAACAGATAAACATATTTTTTGAACCGGTTGCTATTTTTACCGGTTACATATTTATTACATTTTTTATTACATATTTTTACCGTTTGCTAAACAAAGAAAATTTGTTTTTGGGGTCGGTTAAAAATAGCAACAGCTATTTTTTTCTTAACCATCGTTGCTTGTTATTTTTTATCTAATCAAAACATACCCAATGTATTTAAATAATTATCTGCTTTCTTTAACCACTCCAAACGAAAGCACTTTTAGCGCTTTCTTTTTTAAAAAGCTCTTTAACTTTTTATCTCATCATTAATATCTCATAGAGAAAAATTTCTGCCTTCCTTAAGAACTGCAATCAATGCTTAAAACTGCATGCATTGTGTGTATGTGTGTGTGTTATTTACTATTTATTATATTATAGACTATTTTATTTTGGAAGGAAGGAGCATGCTTTTCGGAGTAATTTCATTTTTGAAATTTTAAATAATTCAAAATTAAGCAGTAATTTTTGGTTGTTCCAAATAACATTCTTAAATATTATCGTCCAGAAATGAATATCGCATTATTTTGAAAAAAAAATGAATCTATATCAGTTCTTATTGTGTATTATTACATTTTACAAGTAACAACCCTCTTGCTAAGAAATGCCATTGTTAAACCGCTTTTCTCCAGTTCAACTGTTATGTTCGGAGCTTAAAAACCTTGAGTTCAAGCACTCAACCCATTCTGGCACCAACTCAAATCTGGACAAATTTATAAGTCGAATAAAATTTTCCTCGTTTTTAAAAATACTGCTTTCGTCGTTGATTCTTGAAATTTCATCAAAGTTTTAATCATTTTGTTCATTTCATCAACGAAATGAAAAAAATGAAATATTCTGTTTATTATCTGCAGGTTTTATAAGAAATGAGAAAATGGAATTATATAATGTGAATGGCAACATGAAATTAGAAGATGAATTATGCATAAAGTTGTATTTTTGATGATGCTATGATGCCATTGCAATTAAGAAGTTTTTACAGAATAAAACAGAATAAGTATAAAACTATTAAAATAACATTGTTTTGATGTATATTAAAATATGACGCTAATGAAGAATTGTGTTGTGTTATTTATATATACATCAGGTTATACATAAGAGATACAATTAAAATTAAAATAATCAATTTTCCTGTCAAAACAGCTAGTCATCAAAGATGGCAACTCTTGTATAAAGTATTGAAAAAACTCAATTCCTACTATTAGTTCACTCTCTCTATCTATATATATTTATTGATATATCTTGTTCGAATTTTCAATCGTTAATGTTTGTAATTTTTATTCATCCACTCAAGTTCAAATACATTTTAAAAATTTGTTGTGGTTTTCATAAAAATTCATCTAGTATCATCAAGTAAAATTCATTCATTAATATTTGAGTGCATTTTTCTTAAGAAATTATCAAATTTTGTTATAACGATTCTATAAATGCATTTTACCTAAAAAAAACTATTCAATTAAGAAAAATTAGTACTAATATTTGATTTCCTTTCAAACATTTCTTTTTATAACTGTTCTTGTTAACACTTGCCCACAAACCATCGATCATAAACGATCGAGCTATTTGCTATATGGATTCAATATTTACTCAGAAGTCATCAAACACGTATTTATATAAAATGTCAAAGTGTCTGTCTACAGATAGGAGTGCCCCTATATAAAGCCCAACAGTAACTAGTTTTATTTACAGTGTAACCGTATAAAACTAGTTACTATTATTATTTACGGTTACACTGTAAATAAAACTAGTTACTGTTGGGCTCCAAAAACTATTCCAGCTAGGGGGAGAAACAAAACTCTTAAGGAAAGAAGCTTAGTTGATTTAAATCTTTTTAAGGAAATATCGAAGGACATGTGGCGATGGTGTTGGCGGAATTGTGCCAATGGTGTTGGAAGAATTCCGCCAAGAATCGAACCAGCGTTGTTTCGGTATGAAGTCCAGTTACTTAATGATTCGACAAAAGAGATCGCTGATGTCTAGTGGCTGTTACTGGCTTATTAAGATGCCACCGCAATACTCTCCCCTACCAGTGAGTCGATAGATACGAACGATTTTTTATAACGCCAAGCGTTAAGGCTAGCGAAGAGAGTATTTCGATATCACCAAGTGTTATGGCGAGTTAAGAGAGTTGCTGCTGCCTCAAGTGAGTTTGACGACTTTGTGTTGGTTGCGTTTGCTGTGATTAGGTAACGCCACGACAGCTGTTTGAACTTTCATATACCAAGGTCTTACAATGTGGCGACGGTGTTGGAGGAATCGTGCCAATGTGGAAGTTGAATTCAGCCAAGGATCGAACCTATGATGTTTCGGTTTGAAGTCCAGTAACTTAACCATTAGACAAAAGCGAACGCTGATGTCTAGCGACTGTTACTGGCTTATTAAGATGTCGCCACAGACATAATGCACGAAAAACAATAGCAGGACAAACAATCAACAGAAATATTTAGGAAAAAGTACAATTCTAGGGTGTAAACATCATGCTGAGTCCATGACTCTAGAGCACAGGCTGGAGTTTTATTGAGCTGCCGCTAGGTGGTATGCTGGAAAAGTTGTCCGATTACAACAGTGAAATGATGAAATTCGGGACACTTATTCTTCAAAATAAGGGAAAAATTACCATAACTTTTAAAATGCAATATATAATTAAAATATCACTTACTTAAGGTATCCGCTTATTTTCGAAGGAAACGTTTTGAAAATTTGATTTTTTAATAACTGTGGTTTATGTATTGTCAATTATTATGCAGAATACTATAGATACAACACGATAAATTGAAAACATAATATATTTTGATAAATAGGAATATTTGTAGAAAATTTTAAGGAAATTTAACCAAAACGATTAACACTCTACACAAAATTACAATGCAACAATCCTATTTTTCTTTGTACACAAGTTATATAATACAATAATGAATGAAATGAGCCAAAATCTTTAAAAAAAATCTTGAGATGCAAAGGAGTTATGGGTAAAAATATAAATATATATGCATTTTTCCATAAATTCACAACTTATTTTTTCAAATTATAAATTCACGATTAATTTTTCTAAAAACACCTATAAACGAAAACGTATTTAACCAACAATAAAACTTTTGGTTCATATTATTGCCCATTTGATTTAAAACACACGCGAAAATTTTTACTTTAGCTTTTAGCTTTTGACACATCATGTTAACGGTGGAGAATTTTTATGAAAATTAAAGATTTGAGAAAATTGATGTTAAAGAGAAATCTTAGCTGAAAAATATGTATGGATGACAGACGAGGCTTTCCTTTTCCTAGAAAAGATAAACAGTTTTCTAAAAAGAAAAGTCTGAACTACAAGAAATAACAATATAAAGAAAATTCGCCAATGTGATCAATAAGAAGTGTTTTTAACATAGTCGGATATTATAAGAGTTAAACAGGATTTAAAGAAAATATTAACTTACAAAAATTATATTTGAGCTACTCTAAAATTCTAAAAATATTTTTAATGATTCTTATTTATCAATCTGAAACTTTCTCTCCTAATTTTAACATATTTATGAACATATTTTTATGGTTTTATAAAACAATATTTATTATTCATCATAATTCATATTCATTCAAAATTTCAAATATTACTCACGATTTTCAAAATAGTTCGAATCGTTTATTATTGTTATCAATATTTTATTTTCTTTGGCACATTTACCAGATTAATTTCGTAACGTATTTTGTTTACCAACAATCTGTTGCAATATTTTTCTTAAAATATATTTCCTAACTCAATCTAATTGCATGAAATGATTTTTATCTTATTTCATAAGTTTTGATTCGAGGAATATTTTCTCATAACAGGTTTGTATTATATGATACGGGTTTGCTTATATGATAACAAAAGTTTTCTTTGCTTTCTCATCACAGATTTTAATTTTGAAAGTACCAGCGGGTGACCGAGCTCCGCTCGGAGAAAACAGGCATCGAAGCTAACTCGAAGATTTAAATTTTCAATTGTGATTTATCAAAACAATACATGCCATAAGAAAATTTGTGAAACCATTGGTGAAAAGATAACCGGTTAAACCTCGGCTTTTCATCGTCCACCAGCGATGTCATGTCTTGATGTTCCATTGGAAATTCCCATCTGCACTGGTCTCTTCCATGTTTGCTGACCATGCACGGAGCGCTTGGGTTCATATCACCGCATGGGTTATGGATCATCCATTTCGAGATCAGTTCCTTGAGTTCCGGATCATCTTCTGGAAACTTTATTAGTTCGCCATATTGGCTATAGATGGCAGCACGTTACCGCTTGAAACCAATTAGCCATTATGGCGAACTAATAAAGTTTGAAAATATCCTATCTGTAACTCCAAACTGCTCGACCGTAGCGCTTCGAAACCGGCGCCAATCGATTCCTCGTGGCCAAAAACCCCAGACCCCCAAGTTTACCGGAGTTTATTAATTCTGGGGCGATTTTCGACTTGGCAACCATTCCTCGTATTATAGTATAAGATAACGACTCAAATAGATTTTCATTGTTCAACATTCAGACCGTATTCAACATTTTCCTCGCCACCCATGTTACAATCACAGGTAGATGATGGAGACAAGTTAAATTTAAATAGACAGCTTTTAAAGTTGCCATGACCAGAGAGAAATGGGATTATTCTATGATTTGTATCAAAATGATGGCATGACAGTCTCTTATTAATGGATGGGAAAAATTTCTTTGTTAGGCTCCCTTTATTTGAAATAAGGTATTCTTGATTCCAAAACTCCACCATGTTATCTCTCGCAATCTTCCTGTAAAATTTCATGTGCTTAAGAATAAAACTGCATCTTAAATATTGATACAATTTGAATTAAATTTGCAAATGATTTTTACTTAGAATTTTTATTCTATCAAGAACTTTTCGCAGATTCCTATTAAAAATTGTTTCTGATTTGCTTTAATTTCAATTTATTTCTGAAAGAAATTAATTCGGTGAATGAATGAACTCTCTATCTAAGCCTCAAATTTGCATGAAATTCTGAGTTTCAGCCAATCAAATAAACGTGATTCACTAAAATATGCACCAACTCCTCTTTCACATTTAAAGTCATTCGTAGATTAAACAACAAATTAAACTGGCTCACTTCGTAGTGAATTTTAACTAGTATTTGAAGCTCCTCATACATTTTGGTTAGCAGGATGTTTCAACAAATTTGATTGGCTGGCTCTTATACTTTTGCTTATAATTTGAACACTCAAGTTTGAATTTTTCTAAAGAATGTAATTGAAAAGTATTATTTCAAATTTGTAGTAATTTTAGTGGCTGAGTTTGAATAAAAAAATTAGGTATAATGCATCAAATTATAACAGACTAGCTGGTTGCTGCTGCAGAAAAAAATAATATTAATTTCAATCAATCAATAATTTCACAATGTTTTATCAAAATAGGACGAACGGTGCGACAGTATATAAAATACGAACGAACAAATATTCATTTTTACCCATTAGATTTGCGTATTCTTTTAGAATTGTAAAACTCGGTGTTCTTTCAGAATGACCATGAAAGAAACTTTTATTACTGTTAATTAATTTATTTTTGTTTATAATTTAAACACTCAATATTAAAGTTTATTAAAGAATATAATTGAAACTCCACCGTGTTTTCTCTCGTAAGCTTCCTACAAAGAGATTTCTAGAGATTGACCTCACCATTTTGAATCCTAGCTATTTAACAATGGCGACATCTGATCTGCTAGTTTTTTTTCTGAAATTATAAATAAATCCATTGTAGAACTTCTTAAATGTAAGGAATAAAGGCTGAACAGTGAAATCAATGATCAAGTCCACGCCCTGCTGACGAAGTTGAGAATAACGAAGCACTGCATTCCAAACTTCTCATCTTTGAATTAGGAGAAGAAAATGCTCAATGATTAATAAGTTCATAGATTTTAAAACAATAAACACATTAATTTATAAAATATATAGAAAATTATGTGTATATATTCATATATTTTTTTCTAAAAATGGAAAAACATATTCATAATGCATTAAGAATTTTTTGTCTCTCTTTTTTGTTGTATTCCTACTTTCAACATTTTCTAGTAATATTTTATACATTTAATTTATTTATTTTTAGTATAAATGCATAAATTTAAAAGATATTTTGGACACATTTGATTTTTATGTAATCCCCATTTATGTAATCATATAAAAAATTTATAAACTTTTATTATATTGATTTTCTTTATTTAAAAATATATCCTTTCCTAAATTTGTTTCAAAAACGTTATTAAAATCTGTATCTGATGTTTGGTGTAAAATTCTTATATATATTTTTAGACATTGAATAAAAGAATACATTCTTGAATAATCTTCACATTCTTTTAAAATAAAATTTTAGTTCAACTGAAAAGCACATTCTCCACTCAAAGATATTAAAAAAGTGGTTGAAAGCCAATTTATTATAACTGGATCATTAGGTGGTTTATCGCTTTATGGAAGGGACTAAATTCATGAAACGAGCCAAATTTCGTGCCTCTCGAGTGCTTATCAGACGTCGCCAAATTGGCGATCAATACAACTGAACGGCAACTCTGCCTACATTTCTTTCGCCCGCACGCTGCGCCCGCGTTTCATCATGGCAGGTGGATAGTGGTGCGTTTGATGCGGCGGATATGTCATTCACCAGAGGGATATACAATAATTTCATTCGTCGTGGAGTTTCCGCTGCTGATGTCCATACTTATAAAGTGTTTAGTGAAGATCTGAACTTCTAAATGGATAAGAAATTGTGCTCTAAAGACGCAACATGACCGCCACGGCTCGACGAAGGTTACTTAAGCGGCTTGGTCTATCCTCCACTACCGATGATCATTAAAATCGATCAATACACACGGAGTGTTTGCTTTTCTATTGGAATAGTTCTTCGGCGTGAACATGTATTCCACATGGAATAACGTAATCTGAGTGTCCGGTTTGTTACTAAATCATCTGCATTTCTGTTAATGTTGTAGTTGTTGTATGAACTTTAAAATTACGACCCTATTGTTTAAATGTTTCTTGTTAGTCTGTGAATGTTTGTAACTCACGATCTGATTTCATGGTGTAGTAAATTAATTTTGATTCTTTGTATGAAATAGTTTCGATTCTCAGTGTCGATTGTTGATATTTTCTGATTTAAAAAGTAAAGCATTCCTTTTTCGGATATATTTGAGAAAATAAAACCGATGAAGTGTGGAGTGAAAACATCGCAATTTTTGTCAAATAATTCAATCCAGTAAACGATATGCATTTACATTTTGAAAGGACGACTTCTACGCGGACAGACTGTGCTATCTTGAGTTTGACATGGATGGGAAAAGTTCCCGACGACCTACCGGACGAAGACGGGTGGAAACTCAACCGGGTACATTATTACCAAGATGGGTGGCTGGCCACTGGAAATGCCCGAAGTATTGTTGGTGTGACTTTCACATCATGCCACAATCGAAAAATTGGAGATTTGCCTCTAAGATCCAACTACAATTTGAGGGGGCATAGAGCAGAGGTAATTGTCAATTCAATATTTTATTATAAATTAATATTTTCAGTTTTATATGATTTATATATCAGTAATAAAACATTATTACTGTATCTGCTTTTATTTTAACTAAATCATTTCTGTGCTATTAGAATTTTTTTGGTTAAGAGGTAAGAGTCAATACAGTATTTTATCATAAATGAATGTTTTCAGTTTTATATGATTTATATGTCAGTAATAAAACATTTTGTATTGTATCTGCTTTCAATTTTCAACTAATTCATCTCTGTGCTATTAGAATTTTTTTTTCTTTCTTCTTTTCATACCGATATCCATCTTATTACTCTTATTAAAAAGGTTTCCAATTGATATTTAAAAATCCATTCATGTTGAATAGAAGTTTAGAAAATTAAGCAACTGACTTTTTATTAGCTTTCTTTAAAAACATAAATGTCAGTTTTCAGCAAATTTTGCTCTGAAATTTTAAAAAGATATGTTATTACTGATATATCTGAAACGGCATAAAAGATTTGTAAATTTTCTCATCAATTAACCTGCATACAGGATGATTAATTCTTCAGTCATGTGTGGGTACTCATTATACTTTGACCTTTTTCTATAAGTTCACTTTTCTGTTAAATATTTTTTTATTGAGATATCATCAGTTAATCAGATGATTGAATTATCTAGTA
>JAPMOQ010061908.1:294571-311001 GCA_026543055.1 Argiope trifasciata
TTGTAATTTTGTTCAAATACAACAGAAAACAACAAAATTGATTGAATAGATAAATTAATCTTATTCATATTAGCTGTCTTTATCATTTATATTATGATTGTTACTTAACCATATCAACAAATTTTAGGCACTTACATCTTATAACTCCAAAAAATAAATAAATAAAATTATTACTGTAACCTTAACTGTTTGCCTCGGCCCTATGTTGGCCGTTGCCATGAACAATCAGTCCATGTCTTGGAAGCGAACATAAAGCATGATGCAGTCCCCGAGTATTATTTTAATGCATATATGTTAAATAGTTTTGTCCCCGTGTAAATCATGTCCTTTAATGTCATTTAATATTTTTAATTTAATTGGCATGATTTATTGATTTTAATAGTCTACCCTGACAGAATTAAAATTTTGGCGCCCTTTCGGTCACATTACCCATTTTAAATTATGTTTGTTGATAATAATGGAATATTTTGATTAGTTAGCTATGGCATTTTATCATGAGAATAGTGCTTTTGAAATATTTTTTGGGAATGGGCAGTGATTAAGAGAAAAGCTCATTCATTTGATCATTGTGAGTATTAATTTCATATGAAATCATTTGTGTTTAAATAACTGCTGTATTTTGTTTTAAAAAAGTGTTTAAGAATCAATAGTAACTAAAAGAGATTTGTAATAATCCAGTGATTAAAAGTCCCAGAAAATTATATTGTAGTTGAAAAATGGGATTGAAATTTATTATGTATTAAAAAAAGAAAAACAAGATTATTAATGTTTGAGGCCTTTAGAAAGATAAGAAAAATAGGATTCCTGATAAGAAAAATATTTAGAGAATTTGGGTATCTAATATTTTACTAATTTTGTGGAGATACAAATACATTAGGGTTTAGCTATCAGCAGAAACCTAAGTGATATTAAATCCATATAAACTATTACTATTTTTTTTTAATAATTTATCTGTAGATATGAACTGGAGACTAAAATTGATAAATGTGACTAATGTTAAAAAGATTCTAGCATCGTTTTTCACATTAGGATATCAATTGAACAATGTTTTATAGTGTGGCAAAAGATAGAAAAAATGTCATTTAAACCTCTAAGTACTTAATAAACATGTTTAAAGTTATAACTGTAGTCTGTTCTTTTTGAAGTGGTTTTAATTTCTTGATATTTTTGGCATTAACAGCATGACCATTTCTAATTCTTAATTTACTGCTTAGGCTAATCCTATAAATTCAGATTATTCTTATGGTTTCACAAAATGATAAACTATAATCATATTTCTCATGCAGCTATTTTACTTGAATTTGTTTTTTGTTGCAAATCCAAATAAATATATTTTTTAAATCGCGTTTTGCTACAAAATGATAGAGGCTTTGCCTTTGACATGAAACAAATCTAGGATTTTTATCTTGCCTATTTATAAAGGCATTTTACAGAATAGTACCACAATTTCATAATTTCTTTCGTTAAATCATTTTAAAAAATCACATTAATATTGAATTTTTTTTCTGATGCTATAATTTTGTTTTCTCTTTTTCCCCTCTGTTTTTAAAAATTCTATAATTACTTTTTTTAGAGTGAAAAAATTGTATCTGTTACATCTAATATTTGGGGTACCAAATTCAAAATCCTTGGTCTTGTTCCATGGCTACCAGCTATACTCGGTACTGTTACTTACCGAACTAGTTTACTGCATTTGCAGCCACGGCAAATGACTCTACTGATGAAAGAACTCAGAGGACCTCAACCGCGTGACTGTATTCCTCCAGGATCCGATTCACCAAAGACAGGTGGTGCTGTTGTTTTTTCAGAAGACGAAGATGAACCAGGTCTGTTTTTAAATTATATTCCTTTAATTTTCAAGAATGTTAAATTGTCTTGCAAAGATTTTTTTTTTTTTTTTGCTTCCTTTTTTTTGGCCATTCTGATGTGGTATTTTGATGACTGTTAAATAAGAATCAGAATGTTAAATTGTCTTGCACAGAATTTTTTAAACTTTTTTTGCTTCCTTTTTTTTCAGCCATTCGATGTGATATTTTGATGGCAAATTCAGTTTCTAGTTATTTCATTATTTATCTCACTCAATTATATCTCACTAAGGTTCGACACAGATAAAATATAATTCAACTATCATTGCATATAGGAGATTTTTTGCCAAAGTTGCTGTTTTTAATTTTAAAATTATATTAGAGTAAACTAAATCTGTATTTTTGTTGTTTTAATAATTATGGTCTTATAATAATTAAAGAAAATTTTCTTTTTTCTCTACAGAAATGTTTTTTTTTAATATGTTTCAGTTTGTACTGTAATTTATTAAATGTTTTGTCATTTGGATTTAGTTAACTCTACTTTTAGTATCAATTTTTTTTCTTTCAAAGTATTTCATGGGATATTAAAGCATTTACAAAAGTGAATGTTTTTTTTTCCTTTATAGAGATTAACTAAATTAATTACTTGCATTGAATTTAACTGATTAGCATAGTTGTAAAATGTTTTACTTTTAGATCCCTCATATGAAGATACAATACCAATTGCTCCAATGACACCCAAAAAACAACAAAGAAACCCTACTTTCCGTTGCCATATGAACCAAGACCAACATGGAGCACATGGTAATGGAGATTATGTGAACTTCATTCCTAATGAAGAATTCCTCACATTTGAAATCTCTGGTGATAAGGGCATGCATGTCATAAGTCTTCAGCGTGCAGCAGAAAACAATAGTGTAGTCTCTGTAGCAACTCAGACTAGTCTTTCTTGTGTCCCAGACTTGCCGCCAAATGTTATGAAGTACAACATTCCATCCAGCTCAAATGGCTCAGGTCTCGCATTTCTTAATAAAAATTTAGAGAAAAGTCATGAATCAAAGTGTTCTACCAATATTGCTCATACCAAAGATAGTGCATCAGTGGGAGGAAGCTATCTTGAATTGGATTTAAGTGAAGATTTCACTGCTGCCAGTAGTGATTCTTCAAAAGATGCATCAGCCCAAAACAGCCTCTCGGAAAATGAAAATTCTAATTTGTCTTCACAGTCGAATTCTAGCAATTCTGTGGATGGAAAAACAGTTTCACCTTTTGTGAATGTTGCCCCTGGTACATCTGTTGGGGGCTTGATTCTAGATAAGTCCTATCGAAGTAGTCTGCAGTCACCATTGACTACTAGAAGAATTGTGGAAATTAATTCTAATCCATGTAATGCCCAGAAACCATTTTGTATTTTACCATCATCATTGCCACTACAGAATTCTGAGGGTAATGAGACTTCTTCAACCATTGGAGCATGTTCTGCAGATCAGGAGGGTCTTTTAAGTTCTGTTTCGAGAAAAACTGCTGATATGAAATTCATTGATGACCCAGAGACACCATGTTGCGAGAAGATCTCATTTCCAAGCAGTCAAAGTTCCTCATTCTATGTAAATAGAAGTCATAGCGCCAATCAGTTGCAACATGCGGCTGAATTCACTAACGTCCGTGAACAAAGTGGTTCTTCATTTAAAGATTCTTGCAGACGATTGACATTAAAGCCTAATCCACCCTGTGGAAAAATGCACTGTCACGATTGCATAGAGACAGAAAAGTCTTGTGATATTAAGTCATGTGAATCTAATGGAGTTTCTGCTGGGGAAGAAGGATTTTATGATTTAGGTTGCTCATGCCCCATAGTCAAGAAACCTGTCACCACTAAGTCATCTGAAGTCTCTGCCACTCCTGTTCTAAAAAGTGCTTTGAAGAAAGAATTTCACAGTTGTGAGGATGTGAATAAAATTTCCCAAGCTGTTAGAAGGCTTAAACAGCTTAAGAACATTGAACAAGTCATTGCAAAATCTGAAAATTCCAGCCCCGTCCGACGTAGAAGCAATGTGCCAAGTGATATCCCCGACTTGTCCGCATCATCCTTTCTGCAGGAACACCGTGCCAGCTATCCTCAAGCTGCCGATGATGCAAGTGAAATGTCAGACTCCTCAGCTACGGTGAGTCTAAGCATACCCTCTTCCCCTGTTGTGACGCGCAAGAAGAATCAGCGACGGGGTATTCTGTACAGCCCACTTCTGTTGAGGAAGATGCGCCGTCAGAAGTTAGTTGACAGCTCAGATGAAGATGGAGCCTTCAGTGGTGAGGATGTCCCAGGGGAAAACTTCAAGGATCTAGAAAGCTTCCAGAAAGCATATATTCGAAGGAAGGTTTGTTAATTTAGTATATAAATTCATATTTTTCAGACTTGTTTACTAGTTAATACCCGTGATTCTGTTAACATGGAAATTTTGATGTATATGTACGAAAAAATATCAAATAATGACAAATAAAAAAACTAAGCCTTACATAAAAACGATACATTTAAAAATATAAGCCTATACAAAAAATGTGTAACATAAATTCTATTCAATATTAAAACACACAACTAACGTAAAAACAATAGATTTACATTGAATACCCAAAATAAAACAAAACAGCAAATCAAGTCTGGTCGAATCCATTTTATTTATTGATCGAGATCGAGATTGAAATAACTGTAACAGTATTATACACATCATTTTTAAACTTTTAATTTGAATAAAAACACATTTGTCAACAATCACTCGCGAACTTTCAACGCCAGTTGGGATAACACAATGCAGATTAGAAATTTTTTATTTCCTTTATTCTTTTTTCTTTTAATAAAACAGTACTTCAGAATGAATCCAAAAGATCGATTCATTAACAACATTTGATTTTAAATACATCACACACAAAGAAAATAAATAGAATCGTTTGAAATAATTGACCGAAAGTCTTCTAAGCCTAATCTCAACTCTGTTGGGGAAAACAAAACTGAAGCCTTATCTTTGGCGGGATTTGGCCCAGCTTTTTAGCTCGAAAGTTAGTTTTTAATGAATAAAAAGTGAATCACTCAATGAACCAGAATAAAATGTAGCCTGTGTTCTATTCCTGACCATAATCTATCTTTGTGCTAAATTTCACCCAAGTCTGTTCTCGCATGATTGAGTAACAAACATTCATCCAAACTTTCACATTTATATATTAGTATAGATTACTTGTTTAAGAAGTTTCCGATCATTTTATTCTTTATTCTATGTTATGCAGCAAATAGTTGTGGAATTCAGACTTCAATATGTGCAAACAAAAAGCATGATCATTTGAAGAGGTGAAGTGTAGAATAGTATTACGTATCCCTACCTGTAAATCTGATACTTATTTATAGATGATTCTTTAGTTAGGATTAAATTCGTGACTGTAGATATATTTTTAAAAATTGCTCTTTTTTATAAACAAGGTATTTAATTTTATCAAAAATAAAGGAATTATGTGAACTATATAAATTATATTTTACTGTATAGTTATATAATTAATATAATTTTATGAAGAGTTTTAACTGAGTTGTTGCTAGTTCTTTAACTATGTATTTCTCTTACTTGTAATATTTTCATTCACTCCATTGAAGAATCAAATCAAGTTTATCAAAGAATTTTTTATTAAAAAAAAATATTTTTTTATGTGCTGTAAATGCAAAATTTGTTCATTTCCATTTGGAAACAATTTGCAGGTTTAAATTGTTTTCATACTTTTGCAAGTTTAAAATCATTGAAATTTTTATACAGAAAATCTGAAACAATGAGTTGGGTGTCTATGCCTTTGACTTAAATAATTTGAACAAAATGAATTTCTTAATCATTTATGACATTGTGTTATGCTTTTTGTATACATGTTTTTTTAATGATAATTAAGAATCCAACAAAAAAATCATTTTTGCCTTTCCCTCTTTTTAAAAGCTCTTAATAATATTATACATATTTTAGCAATATTATTACAATTTTTTGTGCATTCATTGCTCCATTTCCAGAGAAAAACACATTATGTTATGTTACTGCATATATTTTTATGACTATAATTTATAAGATTTTTTTTTTCTAATTATCCTAGTAGCTAATTTGATCAATTTTATCTTATTATCAAGAAAATTAGATTAATACATAAATCCAATTACTTTTTACTACACTTTATAAATAATTGCATTAGATATAACAAAAAATGTTCCACCATTTCATTTTTTTATTTGTTATGTCTAAGTATTTTTTAAATTCTTCATTATGATTAAATTATATTCAGTAGGATTTACAAGCTTCCTTACAATGTTCATAACTTTTTTTTGGCATTTTAAGCATTCATGTATAAGTATTGAAATTTAATATAACATTACTATTTTCTTGCACTTTTGTTAGCACTTCTTTTTTAACTTTTCTTTTATAATTAATCTTAAATGTTTTTGCCACTTATATGTAGTTGCACAATTTCAATAATTCAAAATGTCTTTTTACTCTGAAATTTTTATCCCAAACTCATTCTTATTAAAAAATCACATTATTATAGAAAATGTTGCTTTCCTAAGGAATGTAAGTTTTATATATTTTATTCTGTTTGGAAATTTAGTTGCACTTAATTTTTAAAATTTCAGGTACTTTTCCATTATACCTGCTCAGGCGAAAAGTCGCCAATAATGGTGCAATCAACGCCTTTTGCTGCTACATTTTTTAAGAAAGTCGCTGCCATTTTGTCGTCTGCGCCAAAATGACGACTTGTGCTGTTGTCAAAATGTTTGCTTGTCGAGATTTACGCTGGCATAATGGAAAAATACCAAGTTTCAGTGTAAATTAAAAATGCAAATGTATTTGAAAAATTACTGGAATTATCGGTGCTTTGTTAAATAATCTTATATCTTGTTATAGTATCTGATTACATCTAAAATTATTTTATACATTAAAGAAGTTACTTTTAAACAATAATTGATTTTCTATATCATAATACTATATTAATATTGTAAAAAAAAAAAAAAAAAATTCTAGTCCTAAAAACAAAATACATTTCCCTTCATTTATTGATTACTAATAATCTTTTCTGAGCTGTCAATTTAAATTGTTTCTTTACTGGTGAATATTAATATAGTAAAAGCAAAATCTAGAAATGCTGTTAAGTTTATCTCACTTACTATTTCTAATTGCTATTACTTGCTTACATCTGAGATAGTGTCTGAATATTTGTAATGTGTGCATATAAATTCAATTTCAGCTGAAAAAACGAGGAAGGACGGTTTCTGACTGCGTTCCGGCCAACAGTAATCTGCCTCCTTATCGAGAGTTCGTCCTTCACAATAAAGCTCCTCTCTGGAACGACATCAGTCAAGTGTATCAGCTGGATTTTGGTGGCAGGGTAACGCAGGAATCAGCGAAAAACTTTCAGATTGAGTTTCATGGCAGACAAGTAAGTAATTATGATTTTTGGAGAGAAAATAAAGGTTTTTGTTCTTTTTTTAAAAAAAATCAAACTTAATCTTTAAAAGTTTTCTGTTCTAAATTAAAAATTTTCATTATTTAATTTATAAAGTAAAGCAAAGATAAGCTAGAAGTACATAGTTTGTTCAACTTTTATTACCGAGTTTTACTTTTGTTTTTCACTGTTCAGTACTTTGCTACCAACACTCCAAGTTGGCGGACACTCAGTCTAGTGTTGCTCCTTTTATGTAATTGCTTGGATCATGACCTGGCAGAACGAGATTTGAAGGACGCGATGCATACCGTCGGTAGGGGGGTCACTCCATGCCCCTTCTATTAGTAACTAGCCGCCTTTGGCGACCAGCTGGTTCGCCATGAGTAAAGCGTTCTAAAATTTTCAATTAAATCACATATTCATTAGCCTTGAAGTAATTCCGGGCATTGATTGACCTGAAATTAATATTTTCTTTAAGATGATGGACGGAAAGTTCTAAAAGTACACCTTTTCCTAATAATATTCTTTAATTTTATAAATCAGTTAGTTTTAACCATCGATTATGCTTCCAAAATATTTAAAAAAAATCGGTGATGTTGCCAAATTATGAAATATGTTTTTTTAAAGAAAGCGAGAAAGGGAAAAAAAGTATTAAATTAATGATACAGATATTGCAAACGATTACATAAATATGCCATTAAGTCGGGATTTCAATGCATATCCTGTCTAAATTCAATCAAGTTTACAGTAAATAAAGAAGATTTATTGAGTAAATGATATAGATATTGCAAACGATTGTAGAAACCTTTGCTTTGCATTTATTTTTTAAAGAAAATATCACATTTTATATTTATTTTATTTTATCCAGTCACGTGCTGAAAGTTGCTTTTCTGTAGATTTATTTTGCGATGATAATTTTTTTTATTTGAACTTCCGGCATTCTTTTATTTTATCCAGTCATGTAATAAAAACATAATTAAAATATTTCTTTAAAAATTCATTTAAAATAGAAGTTTACGTTATAAATTAAAAAAACTGATACCGTTAGAAAGCTAATTTTTTAATCTTTAAATTGATGTAAAAATCATGTTTATGCGATCATATTTTCGAAAGTTATAGCGGAAAAATGTCAAAATTTCGCTTAAATTTTAATTAATTCAAATTCTAATTAAAAATTCGAAAAAGGGGCTCCGAGGTGCACATTCCGGACCTCCAAGGTATACATGTACCAAATTTGGTAGCTGTAGGTCCAACGGTCTGGCCTGTAGAGCGCCAACACACACACACACACATTGAGCTTTATTATAAGTATAGATATAGATAAACTGCATAGTATAGAAGCATTGTTACATCATTTTAGTTACACCCAAATACCTTTGTTTATTTCAGTTAGTTACACCGCATATTTATAATTCATTTCCCATCAACAAGTGTAGAGCCATCACCGGCATATAGAACATTCATTAATATTATAAAAACTAATGTGAATGTTAAAAACTGAAAAGAAAATGAGTAGATTAAAAACTGGACTTGAAATTTTCTCAAGAGTTATTTTTTCAGTTATTTATAAGAGCTTGATGCTTACAAAATCATTTACCAATAAAATTTTGCTAGTAAACATTTGCCCAATCCTAGCAGTTTACCTGTTTGATCTGTCCTTTACGATAATTCATGTAAAGATAGATATACCACCTATGCATGAAGTCAGCTAATAAAATATATTTTATAAAAGTTCTTCAATTGAGTTATTTTGATTTATCAGAGAACTGCCAGGACGATTGAAAATTAAAAACTTTATAAATATCTGACCTTATAAATATTTTTTTTTCTGGTTATAGAATTTTTCCCTTGATAAAATGAATAATCCAAAATTAATTTTGGAACCTAATATATATATATATATATTACATCATAATACCGTAACTTGTCACACACTAATCCATGTAATAATATCATTGACTCTGCTTACATGGATCAAATTATTTAAAATATTTTGTCTTTTTAGCACTATTTGTAAAAGAGATTATTGAATATTTATGTATTATTTTAATTAATATTTTTAAAGAAATGTATTTTTTATAACCCACAAATAATCTGTTTGATTTTCATTAATACCTTGTGTTTACATCTTAATAAGCCAGTAACAGCTGCTAGACATCAGCGTTTGCTTTTACCAAAGGGATAAGTTACTGGACTTCAGACCCAAACATGGCAGGTTCGCTCCTTGGTGGAATTCAACCTGCATATCGGCACAATTCCCGCTAACACCACCGCCACAATCTTTATTTTTTCTGCTAACTTTAAATATTAAGTACATATGATATTGAAAATATAGTTTTATTATGTGAAATCTCAAGACTTTTCCTCTCCCTAGGTTATGCAGTTTGGTAGGATTGATGGCAATGCTTATACTCTCGACTTTCAATATCCATTTTGCGCCCTCCAAGCATTTGCAGTTGCTCTTGCCAATGTGACTCAGCGCCTAAAGTAACCTTCTCTTTGACATCATCATGAAGCCAGTCTCCTAGTCAATAGCCATCTGCTTTGCATAGAGTATTTTCGACAGGCCCACTCTTCATTCGGATTTTGACGGTGTTTTACCCTTTTGTGTTGAATGATGAAGCCTTTCACTCTAATATTGTTGTTATTATTGGTTTGAATATGAAAAATATAGATATCTGCATTGCTGTTAGGTTTTTGCCTTAAGTTTGAATTGATAGTTTAAGATTAAGGAGGACTATAAAAATAATGACTTAGTAACTGAATAATCATTTTATGAGATTTGAATGTATAAAATCAGTTATTGCCATCTGTTTCATTTTTATATTGATTTTTTTAGTATGTTTTTTTACATTTTTTATTGGGAAAATTTTATTGCTTTAACTAATGAATTTTTTTAAGTTTTACTCTTGTATCCTTTTTCTTATAAAGTTAAAAATTTATGTTAACTTATATAAAATGCCACAAAATACTAATTTTCAATATCATTTTTAGTATTGTTTCGGACGATCTCTTTTTATTTCATTATAGTTAAATGCTTATAGTTTCTTTTGCTGATTATTTTATGGTATCTTTCAAATTAAGTTTTTTGAATATTTAACAAAATTCTTTTAAGTTATTTGTTATACAGGGTGTCTGAGAATTAGGACATTGTGAAAATATTGTTGTATGATAAATATATATATGTATACATTTATACTAACTTAGAATTTATCAACAAAATTTCTATGTGAGTATAATCAAATGATAATAAATGTCATATATATTTGCAAATCATCTGAGCAGTTATGGTGTTAACTGTAACTGTCAAACTCTGCTTCGGTTCCTTCGCACTCTGTCCAGAACATTAATGGACACAATCCAGAAAAATATTTATGAGTATATGGAACTGAATTTAAATCTTCCATAATATATTTTCATTATAGTTTCTCTTTATTTCTGAACAATGTTTTTAGTTAAAAACCTCTACATTCAATTGCTAAAATTAGACAAATTTAAACTTATCAGAATTTCATGAGGGACCCATCTGTCATATTATCTCATGTATTATAAGAAAAAAAATTGGATGGTATGTTTTTATGTTTGTTTTATTATTGTTTGTAATTTGTTTTTGAAATAATTTTATTATGGGTTGATAATTCTTATACACCCTGTATTTCTTGAAATGCCATGGTATTTGTCTTTTTTTATCATTATAATGCATTTCATTATTAAAAATCATAACAAATGCTTTTTATCGATATCTTTTTCTTTTTTTTTTTAATTCAAGAAATTAAGAAATGTTTCCTAGATATAATTTTGTTAGATATATATATGGAACTTCATCTCAAGCATGTACATCATACAATATGAACTTTACTTCAAACAACCTTTGTATTTCATGTGGATATGATATTGCATGTATTTTTACTTACTTTCCCATCCTGTGATAAAAGTCCAAACTTTCACAAAATGCCATAACATTACATATATTTCAATTTCTGAAAATAGCATGGCTAGTTATGCTCAAGTCGTTATGTCAGCAAATCTGTCATCTGACTGATGAGCAAAGAGCGTGCTGCAATATTCCGTCTTATTATAAAGAATGCTCAGTCCATTTTAGAAATAATGACCTCAATGTTCATGTTGGGATCCCCAGAATTCTGTGTTTAGTTTCAAATAGGCAAAACTCATCTCTGTGACTACTGTAGTAAAGTAAATGACATTAGCATGTTGGTGTCAGTCCACTGCTTGATACTGATTTATAGGTACTTGTTATTTGCATAGGCATTCTTCGCAGGTTTTGTGTCAGAATTTGGGTACTTTAACTCAGGGGTGATTGCGATGTGGTTGATTATTGGAATTTTTACTTTGTCAAATCCATATTAATGAAATGTATTCATTTCCAATATACAATTCAGAGATAATAATATGGAGTATATATCAATAGAATGTAGAACTTCCTAGAATATTGATAATCCAATTTTTATACAGATTGTAAAATGCTACTTATTCTAATTATAATTATTTTCTTATTTAACATTATAAATTGGGAAATTTCTATTCAAGGCTCTTTGATAGAACTTAAGAGTTAACTTTATACCAAAATTATAGAGGCTTACCAAAAATCTATACATCTATGAATTATTTACTCTGATAGTAGTTCATCTTCTGTACATAATAAGTATGTATACCTCTTGTTTTAATTGCAAACTTCATGGCTTGAATTAAAAGCAATTTGTTATATCAAAGGTTTCTAAATTGTTAAGTATTAGGACTCCCTTTTTTAAAAAAATCAAAACTGTAGTGATGCTTGTTTATCTTCGTCGCTTCAAAAACTATAATAACCTTTTCATTGAATTTTACGCAGAAATGAACTGTACTCATTCTTCCCAAAAGATGCTGTATGATCTGAACTACTACCTAAATATTCATTATTAAATATAATTTTTATAAAATGAAAAAGGAGAAAGTTTTTAAGACCATATTTATTGAAATTCTAAAAGTGTGTGTGTGTATATACACACACATTCAAAGTTTTTTTTTTTTTTAACTTACAAAAAATTGACTTGTGTCACAGTTTTAGAACCACTGTGTTGCATCAAAAGTGATTAACTAATATATTGAAATAGGAGAAATAAGTAAGGCCCAAGTTCATATGGCCAATTAAAAAAAATTATAGAATGCATTTATTCTAGAAACACTATATTAAAAAAGAATAGATTTAATGTAAAAATATTTCCTATATGAAGTTTAAGAATTCTTCTATGTTTTATTTTTTCTGTGTGGAAGGATATTTTATACATAGTGAATAACAATGCCAACAATTAGAAGCATAAAGAATTTAAAAATTATAATTAATTAAAATGAAAATTAAGATACGAAATTTTTACTACAAATTTTGTCATACACTGTTATTTTTGCTGAACCACAATGATATTAATTTCATGATGCAAATTTATCACCTTTGGGCTATATCAAAATGTCTTGTTTATTATTTTGAATGTATAGTGTATTTAACATCGAAAAATTTTATGCCTTGCTCCTTCATAAACACTTTTCATTCCCATAAAAGACAGTTATTTCTTTTTAAGCAATTAATAAACAAAAAATTAATTATATCAAAATATAATAAAATGAGGTTTAACTTGATTTTTTTAATTAACCTGTTTGCTCCTGTAGAAATTTTGTTAAAAATGTTTTTGCATATAAAAATCATGTGGTATTCTTAATTATTTGAATTTATTTTGGAGTGCCCTTCAACAGTTGTTGTAGAAATGGAGTCGCAATTACCCCTGTTCAATTTCTGTGCTTTGAGATTGTGAATTAGTGTAATTAAGTATTATAGTTTGCTTTGAGAATTAAAGTGTATGATACTTAGATTTTATCTGTGGTTTCCACAAAGTAAAGGAATAGCCATTGTAATTTTATCTTTCATATATTGGAGTCAAAATGTAGATTTTCTTTGTAGCACTCAGAAAATTATATTTTTCTTTAAAACTGTTGACTATATGTGCAAAGGCATTGATTTGTTTAGTATAAATAACTTGTTAGATTAAAAAAAAAGTTGCTATAATGCAGTGATTTATGTAATTAATAGATTCTAATAGTTATTAATATGAGTAAAAATGTACAGATGATTTTTTTTTCTCATTTTGATATCAGTTTATTTTATATATTTCAAAATAAACACATTTATTTATTGAATTCAGCATATACTTCTCATTTGTCCCCCTCGACGCTTTTTTAATTTTAATATCTAATGTGCTGGTTAGAATGAATCTATGTTCTTTGTTTCATTCATTCTTCATGTTAAATTTCCTATATTTTAATTGCAAGTACTTCAAAAGGGACTTTTAAAACAGGAAGTTTGAGGGGTTCCCTCTACATAATAGTTAAAATATTTCATAAATTTAATAATTGCCATTTTTGCCAATTAATTTTAATAGTTTTTTTTTTTATGTACCTTTGTAAAAAGTTTATTACTATTTCTTTTTAGCATTTCAGTTGTGTTCAGAAAATTCTTAAAATTGGACAGCAATCCTTCTCCCACATACTCAATATTTTATTCTATTAATTATTTTTTTTCATTGCTTCGAATGTTCTTGATAAATTACATATTTTCGATTTACATACTGTTTCATGTCTGAAAGAAATCTTTAAATAATCATTTTAAGATTATTTTCTGCAACTCTTTCTATTTTTATGTTATTCTGCAAATTTACGAAACATTTTAGATTGTTAAAGATAGCTTCAAAGAAGTATTAAAGCTGTTTACTGGGGATCCCTGTTTTTGTGTTTTATTTTAATTTTTAGAAGTTGTTGTGTTTGATTCCCCATTTGTATATTTTTTCATAAATTCAATATATTTTTTAAAACTAGAATTCAGGTTTGTAAGTTTCTTTTATACTGAAGATACTACTATTTAACTTATATGAGCATGGTTTTAACAGCCGAGTATGAAACATTATTTTTAAGCAACTGTATTATAACAAAGCACTGGAATTTGGTTTTTCTACAATGTTTTCCTTAAAATAAGTAAATATTTATATTACTTTATTTTAAAAAGTGTGAAATGATTGTATTTGAGAGAACATATTGTATTCCAGGTACTTAACTCTTGTATTAAAGTACTTACTTTGTTAGATAAATTTTTCTCACTTGACATATATGATTACTTAAATTTTTGATTTTTTAAAAATCAAAATTCTTAAAAATATTCAGGATTATCGAAAAGATTCGAACTTGAACGGTTTGAAAAATAATCATAAAAATATTTGTGATTTTCTATGTTTTGATTTTTTTTTTTTTTTTTTTTTTGCAAAATGTATTTATTTTTTTTATTATTGTATATGTATAATTAATTTCAATCTATTATTGTACATTCTTTAATAATAATGTTTTTTAAAGTAAGATTTATCCTATGTGACAAAAGTTTTTATTGTTAGAGGATGTTTTAAATTTATTTTATTAATTATGTTTCAATATGTAATTTATATTAAATGTTTAATGGTCCTATGGATTTGTTTAAAATTTTATATAGAAGTGAAAACATATTTATAAATCAAGCACTCTGTACATAGATTTTTTTTTAAGTATTTATGTCGTGCATGCATGCTTCGTTATCAAATTGTATCTGATATCATACTGTGTAAATGAAAATGTTTTGTATACTTCATGTATTGTGCTCCTGAAAATGCGTCGCTGTCTTTGTCTCAACTTTTGAAAAAGTAATCTAATGAAAACGAATGCTTTGCAAACGAATTGTCACTAGGCAAAAATTGAAAATGTATTCTTGATATTGGACACATCCTTGTATTTAATTGAGGATTGTAGCAGGTAAGATTTCGTTGTTAGATATTTTGTTGTTATTGTACTTCAATGTTTTTGTTAAAAAGAAATTCCAGATAACTGTATGATCGTTTTGTTTAAACAATGTACTCTTTAAATATTTATGATATATTGGTGCATTTGAAAAAATTTTAATGTTGATTATTAATTGGTTTGTTGATTTTTCATTTCTGATTTGAATTTTTATAATAATAACTGTTATTTATTGTTCTTAAAGGTATTAGCATTCCATGCTATTAACATTGTGTGATATTTATAAATTTATCCTTTAAATTTCTTACATCTATTAATATTACTCATGATGATTATTTTCTGATTTTGTTATTTGAGCTTATTGTTTCTGATCTTTGCTTTTTTTATATATATATTTAATGTATTGTGCAAGCATTTTTATTTTTATAAATATTTATTTTAAAGTTTTCTTTGATCTGTTTTTACTGAGGTGCAACAAAAATGGCTATTGAGTAATTCAGGTTGGCCGAAATATTTTGGTCTGTTCCTATCAGAGTTTTAGCATTAAGTTATTCGCCTGTGAATCTGTTATTTATGATTGAAGGAACTTAATGTTGTGTATATAAAAGAATGCTGTGCTGTAAATTGCTAGTTGTACATAATATGCTCTGTTTTATCTGTTGATTTAATTACTTTGTTTCAAAGGCTTTTCTGTGTACTAATGCCACAAAAATAAAACTGGTCAATCATATTATTTTGTACTTCTTTTTTAACTAAGACAAATGCATTAATTTCGCAATTACATATAAATTATTCATTCTGTATTGAATCTGTATTTGACACATTCATTAATCATTTGTTTTAACCAGATATATTTTGTCAATTTTTTTTTGACTATCAAGTGATAGTAATAATTTGAATATATATATATATATATATATATATATATATACACTGAAGTGACAAAAGTCATGGGATGACTGTTAATATCGTGTCGGTCCTCCTTTTGCCCGGTGAAGTGCAACAACTCGACGTGTCATGGAGTCCACAAGTCATTGGAAGTCCTCTGCGGGAATATTGAGCCATGCTGTCTGTATAGACGTCCATAATTGTGAAACTGTGGATAGTGCAGGAGTTTGGGTACGAACGGACCTTTCGATGATGTCGCATAAATGCTCGATGGGATTCATATCGGGCGATCTAGGTGGCCAAATCATGCGCTGGAATTGTCCGGAATGTTCTTCAAACCAATCGCGAACAGTTCCGGCCCGGTGACATGGCGCATTGTCATCCATAAAAATCCCATCGTTGTGAAGGGATTGTGAAGTCCATGTACGGGTACGTGAAGTCCATGAATGGCTGCAAGTGATCTGCAAGCAGCTGAACATA